>JADRCD010187004.1:0-12646 GCA_019843815.1 Montemys delectorum | reverse complement strand
TTTTGACACATCCATCACAATATAAAATGTACAAAAATGAAGAAATAAAATAAAAAGCACCAGCAATTCACAAAATACTGCTTGTTGCATTGTCACCACTGCTGTCCGACCAGGGTCTTATGCATTTAGAAACAGACACTAACATCTGGAGAAAATATCTGCTTTGGGAAACAGACAGCAGCCTGCACGCTTGAGCTGACTCACAGATACTCACAGGAGAAGTCATTAATTTCCAATTCAGAAAACATTGCTTTATTAGCATCCATCTTTGCAAAATAAAACTCTCAACAATGAGAGCTCCAGGAAGGAATAACTTTCAAAGTTATTCCTATCAATCCAGATGTTGTGAGTTTTACTTTTTAAAACAAAAGCAGCATCTGGAAACATCTGGAGTCCTGCCTTTCTTTGTCATTTCCTGGTTCCAAGTGAAAGCTGTCCTTTAACCTGTAGGTGACCTGGCATTTGTCACAGTGTTCCAGATGACTTTCCTGAAGTGGGATCAACCACAGGAAATTTGTATAGCATTATACTTTTTAATCAGCAGTGATTTTTTTTTACTTTAATTTCCTCTTAGGACCATCTTAGATATTGTCATTTAACTTACTTTTAAAAACATTGTTGCAGCCAGATGTGGTACTCCCTGCCTGCAATTTAAGCACTAGGGAAACTGATATAGGAGGGTCATAAGTTCAAGATCAGCCTCTGCTACATGATAAAATCCCTGTCTGAAAAGAGAAAGGAAAAGAAGAAAAAAGGGAAGGAAGGAAGGAAGGAAATAAAGAAGGAAGGAAAGGAGGGAGGGGGAAGAGAGAAAAATAAAGAAGTAATATTTCAAATTTATCTACTAAACCTGAACAAAAGACATTTTATTTTGTTTCTACAACATTCTAGCTCCTCATCAAACATGTGGATTCATTAAACAAATTACTAAGTTGTCAGAGACTTTTTCTTTCATAAAAACATGTTCAGATTGTAAGAGTTCACATCTCACCCCTCACCTATACACTATATGAAAAGGGAAAGAAAAATAAATTATTTCAAGACTTCCTTTTACTTATTCTTGTTACCAGATCAAGTGATCATATGTGTTCTATATAAGCCAATGATTAATGTACCTTATAAAAGGATTGTCTAAATGTTCCTCTTAGTTTCCCATGAGAAATGGCTTCAGCTATGAAATTCACACATTTTTATGGTTTTACAGTTACACATGCTTATGCAGTTAATGCCTGAACCCCACTAAGACCACATGCAGTTTCAGGAATATGTTATTTTATCTTCTAGTTCTGTTTATTCGTGACTGTGAAACCATCAGCAAGTTATCAAGAAGCCTTCAAGGCAGCTCGAGCAATGCTTTTGTTGATGTGAACTCTTGAAGGTCCAGAGACTGGAGAACTTTTACAAATTCTTAAATTCACGAGAGAAAACAACTGGATGTTAATACAAACAATGAAATCCCTAATCAAGAGGCTTTTCATTCTTGGTGTGGTCCAGCAAGGCCAGTTAGAAATATGCTGACAGGATGAGAGCAAAGGCATCCAGAGGGATGCATATACTGTTTATTTATCTTAGCAACCACAGGAACATTGCCGACAGCCAAAACTTGCCCTGTAAAATGTGTTGCTAAAGTGTACAGAGTGATGGCTTAGTTTGGATAATGTCAAGTTGTTTATGTACTGATAAAGAATACCCATGCTTTCTATTTTGTCTTCTCCAGGATTTATGTCTATGGCAAAAGTCCAACATCTAAGTTCTGCTTGGTAGATCCATATGTTATGAATCCATGTCCCTTAAAGTATAGAATCCAAACCAAACATTCGATTTTAAGTCCTTCCAGCAAAACCTCCTCATTCTTTTCTGTCTCTGCCTGAGGTGACTCCATCTTTCCAGTGGCTCAGGCCAAAACATAGACTCATCTCTTTTCTCATGCCCCTTCTCGAAGGTCAGCCAAACCTATGTTCATCTTCCAAACAGATCTGTGTGCTAACCTCTTTCAGCATCGTTTCTCTGTAGACCCAGGCCAAAGCCAGCACATTTCTTGTTTGGCAATGTAAACAACCATCTGCATATTTTTTCCCTGCCCATCCCCTGTGACCCTATGTCTGTAAAGCTAAAGTATTCTAGCAAACAGTTTAATCAAGTGGTCCCCCTGGTGACCACTTTGACAACTTTCTTTCTTTCTTTCTTTCTTTCTTTCTTTCTTTCTTTCTTTCTTTCTTTCTTTCTTTCTTTCTTTTTGTGACATGGTTTATTTTTATTATCCAAGTAGCAGGATTAGAACATAATAAGGAGATAATAAGATCAGTCTTATTATCTGTTTCTGTATGTACCTTGCCCAAAGTCAATGTGAATCTTGGAACTGGAGAGATGGCTTGGCTGTTAAACACACTTCCTGCACTTGTAGCTGCAGGGCAGTAACTCACAACTATCTGAGATCTCCAGATAATCCTATGCACATAGACACACAGCCACTGGCAACCATTTCTTTTGAGACAAGGTTTTATGTACCACAGATTTGCCTCAAATTTGTTATACAGCCAAAAATGGTCTTGAACTCTTTATCCCTCCAACCTCTGTGTAAGCCACCAAATACAGAAAGATTTCATGACTCTTGTAAAACTAAACATACCACTTTCATTAGTATGCAAATTTACTTTAGTCTTTAATAAGTGGTAATATTATATACAAATGTATATGCATATAACCAAAGCATTGTTTTGCATTTCTTCTTGACCTACTGTCACTGAATCTTAGATTTGTATATTTATGTTATGTGCCTCTATACCAAATATCCCATCAACACGTCTCTGGTGAAAGGAGATTGTGTGTGACAAAGCTAACTAAACTCTGCTCTGCAGTAGTGGCAACCATGATCTCTCTAACCTTGTGTCTTGTCTGTCTTGCTCGCTTTGCTAGCAGCCCAGTTTCCTACTCTGCTAGTTCAGAGCCTTGACATGCACTTCCCTAAGCTGAGTCTCCCTGTCTCAATTTGCCCCTTCATCCTTCACCTTCACACCCTTCCTCAAGTGTTACTTCCAACAAAACGGCAATTCTTCAGCCATACACAAATATGTAAAACAGCCAGCCCATCTTCTCTAATTTCTCAGTCCTTGATTCTACCTTACTTCCCTCAATTTCATATGTCAGGCCTTTCAGTGTCTCTTCCTTCTGCCCTGTTCCTTGCATACGGATGAGGTATTTGCCACCGAAGCATATCATCCAGGGGAATGGGGTCAAGAACACACCAGGTTTATAAGAGATATAGTTAAATTAAAATAGTAACATTTTTAACATTTTAAAAATCCCAGGTAGATAGAATAGGTCTTTTCTTTTAGTTAATTAATTGATTAATTAATTAATTAATTTTTTATTTATACTCCAGATTTTATTCCCCTCCTCCATCCTCCAACTGTTCCACTCCCATATCTCCTCCCCACACACTACCCACCTGACCTCTAAGTTCCCTGGGGCCTCCAGTCTCTTGAGGGTTAGGTGCATTATCTCTGAATTAAGACAGACCTAGCAGTCCTCTGCTGTATATGTGTTGGGGGCCTCATATCAACTGGTGTATGTTGCCTGGTTGGTGGTCCAGTATTTGAGAGATCTCAGTGGTCCAGGTTAATTGAGACTGCTGGCCCTCATACAGGGTGGTCCTCCTCCTCAACTTCTTTCAGCTTTTCCCTAATTCAGCTACAGTAGTTGGCTGCTTCAGTCCATTGATTGGGTTCAAATATCTGCATTTGACTTGTTCAGCTGCTTGTTGGGTCTTTCAAAGGGCAGTCTGATAGGTCCCTTTTTGTGAGCACTCCATAGCCACAGTAGTAGTGTCAGGCCTTGGGACCTCCCCTTGAGCTGGATCCCACTTTAGGCCTGTTGCTGGACCTTCTTTTCTCTCTGTGTCTATCCCTGCAGTTCTAATGTGGTTCATTTACACATTGGAATACTACTCAGCTATTAGGAACAAGGACATCCTGAGTTTTGCAGGCAAATGGATGGAACTAGAAAATATCATCCTGAGTGAGGTAACTTAGACCCAAAAGGACATGGATGATATATACTCACTAATAAGTGGATATTAGCAACAAAAAAAATTACAGAATACCCAAGATACAGTCCACAGAACTCAAAAAGTCACCAAGCTGAAGAGCTCAAGTGAGGAGGCCTCAGTCCCACTTGGGAGGGAGAAGAAAACAATCATAAAGGGGGAGAGGGAGGGAAGGAGTGTCCTGAGAGAGAAATTGGATGGGGGTGGGTGGAGAGGAGAATCTAATCTGGTATTGGATTGTGTAAAGGGACTGAAGCCCTGAGGGCCAGCAGAAAGAATAGAAACAAGCAACATTAGGAGGTAGGAGATAGGGGTGACCCTCCAGAATGCACCAGAGACCTGGGAGGTGACTCTCAGGACTCAAAGGGAGGGACCTTAGATGAAATGCTGTATAGTGGTGTCTTAGTCAGGGTTTTTATTCCTGCACAAACATCATGACCAAGAAGCAAGTTGGGGAGGAAAGGGTTTATTGAGCTTACTTCCACATTGCTGTTTATCACCAGAGGAAGTCAGGACTGGAACTCAAGCAGGTCAGGAAGCAGGAGCTGATGCAGAGGCCATGGAGGGATGTTCCTTGCTGGCTTGCTTCTCCTGGCTTGCTCAGCCCACTCTCTTATAGAACCCAAGACTTCCAGCCCAGGGATGGCACCACCCACAAGGGCCCTACCCCCTTGATCACTAATTGAGAAAATGCCCCACAGCTGGATCTCATGGAGGCATTTCCCCAACTGAAGCTCACTTCTCTGTGATAACTCCAGCCTGTGTCAAGTTGACACACAAAACTAGCCAGTACAAGTGGGGAGAGGGAACTTGTAGAGCCCACCTCCAGAAGAAAGACAAGGAATCAAGTGAGGGATGGGGTTGCCATCCCAGAGTCAAAACTCTGACCTGTAATTGCTCCTGTCTGATAGAATAGTTTTAATAGTTCATGTATGTTTAAATTTGATTTGTTCTCCTGGGCTTTTTGCTAATGATCTGGGAACAGTAACTAAGCCCTTACATACCTTTTTGAAGCAGAGATAATCTGGTGGCATTACTTGAGTCTTCATATGCTCAAATGAGTTCTTACCCAGTCATACTCTGGTTACTTATTATTTGGGTCATGGATATAATATAGCTTTTAGCTTTTCCTTTTCCTTGAGAACATTTTATGTCACTGAAGGTTATTTAACTTTACAAAATATTTATGATTGGATGTGAATTTTCTAAGAATAGTATATCTTCTCTCCCTTGGTTACACTTTTTTCCCCACTATTATGCATGGCAGCTTGAAACTAGCTCTCTTTGTGGCAGATGTGCAAGATGTGCTTGCATATGTGAACAGATGCACTAAAAGTGTTTTAGCAAATAAGTGTGGGAATCTCAAAATGACTGCAGTGGCCTCCCAGCATCCCATAATCCTGGTTCTTAGAGAATGGTATCTGAAGAATACAGAGGTCTTACAAGTGTCCAGCGTGGCAGTCTGGGAACAGGCATGCCTGGAGTTAGGGTTGATGAGAAACATCTGGATCTATTGCTTTTAGTTTTCTTGAGGGATTAGGTGTTTCTCCGTTTACACGAAGATAAGATAGTTATGTCCTGTGTCTCCAGCAGCTGTAAAACTTTACTGTGGGAAGGAGTTCCTTGGCACAGTGTTATGGAAAAAAGAAGGAAGAAAACTGAAAGATGATAATGAAGATTCAGAGAGAAGAACATTTCTAGGTGGAACATGGAGACCTGGGTTATCCTGATTTATGCAATGAAGATGGCATGGCAGCATCCATTGCTGGGTCAAGGTCATAGATAAGAAATGTATTAAAAGACTATGTGAGCTGTATTCTGGGAAGTCTGGATCCTTTGAAAAGAACAGGAGGTGGTTCAGGATAGCATAGAACATGTGTGAGATCCACAAAAGACCAGAGTCAAATATAAATTATGTGTAAATCAAATTACATTGTTGCTAAAAATAAAACAAAAATAATTATTTTATAAAATTAAAATTTTTGCTAATAGTGGGTTTGTCCATCCTGCTAAAGATATTTAAAATTAAGCAGCAGTGTCTGTAAATATGTCATCACTAAAGGGTAGTATCTGCAGATATAATCAAGTTACTATGAGCTCATAATGAATCAGATCTATAGTACAATACTACTCATGGGTCTCTGTGAGCCAGAGACAAAGACAGTTGGTGAAAGCCATATGAAGACAGGTAAGAGGTGGGCAGAGATTACCACTGAGGTGCCCCACAAGTCCTGGAACTGGAAGAAAGTAGTATGGGTCACCAAGGGGCTTTAGTGCCTAATATAATCAGTCTACAAAGAAAGAAAAAATGTATTCTTATAGGCATGGTAGATAACATCCAGAAAATCATGATGATAGCATATTTTAACCAAACCATTTATCTCCTTATTGAAACATGGAAGGTGAAAAGGAGCTTGGTTTCTACAGTTCCTTCCAAGGAACTGACTGTACAACATTTCACCAGGCCTCAGCTCTTAATACTTCTAGTGTCTCCCAATATGGCAAAGACGAATCTAGAGCCCAAAGTGGGAGAGGGCATTCTAGATCCCAATTATATCAATGGCTGAGCCAACACTTTATTTTGAACTTTGTCTTTAGCTTACATTGCTTTGTCAGAAAAGCCTTAAAAACTCCATACAGTTGTGGTTTTGCAACAGGGCATGTAGAAATGAATGGTTCAATGGGAACAACACAAACTTACTGTTGCCTTCTAGGAAGGTTAGGAATGGAGCAGTAACTCTCAACAGTCCTAATGCTGTGACCATTTAATACAGTTCCCCACGTGCAGCAGCATCAACCATAAAGTTGTTTTCTTTCTGCCTCATAACTAATTTTTCTATCTATATGCATTATAATGTACATATCTGGTATCTCTGATGGTCTTAGGCAACCCCTGTGGAAGGAACATTCAACACTTATCAAAGGGGTCGAAACCCACAGATCAAGAACTGCTGGCCTAGAACATCAACATTTCTGTTCTTGTCAGGAATGTGGACACCAACCAAGGCCTGGAAAGAGGAATTTCCCTAGAGACTAAAGCCCAAGGTGTGTGTCTGGAGAATGGTAGTAGCAATCTGGGCAAACTTATCTCTGTTTTCCTCATGTTTAAGGCTCTGATTCTTGTATAAACACTGTATTAACCCAGTTACAACACATACCACACTATAAACAGCTGGGAAATGAAATGTAAAAGCATCTGCTTCCCTTAGCTGTGTAAATGGTGAGTTAGGAAGAGATGATGAGGAACTTTATCTGAAGGAATAAGAAAAGAAAGTTGTGTTGGTATATAAATGATGAGTTCTGAAGAGTCATATCCCCTCTTTTAAGCAATAAAATTACAAATAGCCATAATTATAGGTAAGGTATGTTTGGGAATCTGATTGCAGATACCAATCCAACATCATCTTCCCTCCTTTCTGTCTCAACACACCTCTCACCTATGTGTCAGTTAAGCAATAGAGCAACTGTAGATTTCCACCTTATAAGAGACATGTCATAGCATAGAGAAGATCATTCAAATCTAACAGAATAGAAAGCATGTCATTCAAGGTCCAGCTCTTTGATGAAAAAAAAAAAAAAACCAACAACAACAACAAAAAATCTTGTGACAGATATGGCCTTGAAAAGGAAACTTCTTCTCTTTCCCCTTCTCTTGAATATGTTGGGACACTCAGAGAAAAAAGAAAACTACTGGGTTGCCATGATTCCATCTATTGCAAATTCAAACACATGCTGTTATAGCTCCTTCAGATGGTGGTGAATTTGAGTATGGCTTCTGTATCGTTACTTTGTTTATAGCTGTGACCAAGTGCCTGAAGTGGAAGGGTAATCTGACTCAGAGTTTGAAGGTTCAGACCATTTTGGCTGGGACAGGATGATGGTGGGAAATAACTCCAGGCAGTTGTGAGGCAGGGGCATGATTCTACCTGTGCACATCAGGGAAGATCAAGAATCAGAATGCACAGGAACAGAGCCAGACTCTAAACCTGAAGATTTCTTCTCTATCTGTACCCACTTCCAAAAGGCTACAGGAACTTCCCAAACAGCTACTACCTGGCAAGTGTTTACTCCATGAGCAATTAGGGGACTTTTATACCCAATTATATCTTCCTTTGGGTTGATCTGTCAGGGGCAATTGTTACGATGTAATGCTTCCTCTTTATGGTTACTTTCAGCTCCAAATAGCTCCTCCCCAACCGATCTCCATGATGAACTACTGTCATCCACCAATCATTCTTGCTAACTGCCAGTTGTTCCATGATTATCCCCCATGTTGCTTTGCACTTCTGCTATGATAACACTAAATCACTTCTGTGAGTGTGTCGATTGCTAGGCTGAAATGTTTCCTGATGCATTTCAATTACTTTCTGTATGTCAAATTGTCAACTAGTTAATAAACTTTCACAGTTCATCCAGATCTAATTAAATTATTGCATCTTCTATTAAATTATTATGACCTTAAATTCCAGTGTCTCATCTAATTTATTTGGGGGGGGGAGGGAGAGGAGATTGCATGTCTGGCATAGGCCTTGTGAATGTTCTTTGTCTGGCTCAAGATCCACTCTGTGAAAGAGAGATTTAAAATTACTAGGAATAGCTGACTATATTTATGCAAGGCAATATGATGCCAGTTAATTGTACTTTTTTAAACTTAAGTTTAGGGATAAGGAGATTATAGTGAAAGTCCCTGCCATGAAAACATGAAGATCTGAGAAGTGGTGACATGTATCTATAAACTTAAGGCTAAGAGACTGGTACAAGTTCACCGTGGACACTCACTGGACAGCCAGCCCATTCTACTGCAAACTCCAAGGTCATTGAGACATTCTGTCTTATAAACAAACAAACAAATGAACGGACGAACGAATGTGGGGCAGTGGGCTGTGAAGGGAACCCTGGTAAGATTGAACTAAGGTTAGAAGCCAGGAGGCCCTGTAGGGACTGTAGGAGCTTTGCTTGCTCCTGGAAACAGGCCCCTGTCAGGAAGCTGAACCCCCCAACGCAGTCCCCTTAGAGAGATTTGTGATCACCAGTCACGTAGGAGCAGCACCCCAAGCCCTCCCCCATGTAGATGAAGTATCCCCAACTTTTCAGACCAAGCCAATAGAAGCACCTACTGTCAGACCCCAACCCTCCCCATATCTATAAATATATAAAGATCCGATTCACAAGGAATAAAGATGTGTGAGAATTATTCTGTGGTCTGAGAGCTTCTGTCATAAGAGCTGTATGACCACCACCAAGGAAGAGATCTGCTCTTCCTAAACACCACCAGAAGTTCCTTTACACCCCTCACTGGCTAGTCAACTTCCTGTTGGTTCAACAGGCCCCAACTCTGCCCAGAGTGGCCAGTGCAACCTCTTGGATGACAGAAGCAACTATAACGGCAGAGGCAGAGGTGGAGACAGCTGCAGCAGCAGAGATGCTGGAGGCAATTTCCCCTCCCTGCTTGCATTCTCTCCCCTTTGCCTTAATTCTCACAAATAGCCTGGCCAGAGATCTCTGTGGAAAGCACACAAATAAATGAATAAGGTAGCCAGTGATCAATGGAAAAGAAGTCCATTGTTATTTCTTGGTCTTCATGTGTATACACACAAGGGGAAGTGCACATGAGCGTACAAGTGCACACCTGAACACGTAACACAGAAAGTGAATAAATGGGTAGATGAATTATATGTAATTCTATCATTTAACTGTAGTGTAACATGCCTAATGTTCCATAGCTTTATGTAGTTAGAGGATACTAGAAAGGGTAACAAAGATATAAGACATCTTAAAATTGAATTATGTCATTAAAGAATTGTCCACATAGCAGGGCGGTGGTGGTGCATGTCTTTAATCCCAGCACTTGAGAGGCAGAGGCAGGCAGATTTCTCAATTAGAAGCCAGCCTGGTCTACAGAGTGAGTTCCAGGACAGCCAAGGATATACAAAAAAAAAAAAAAAAAAAAAAAAAGCAACAACAACAAAATTGTCCACAAATCCATTTTTTTTCTGCTACAAAGTAATGCCACTAATGCCACTTCCGGCTGTGATCTGTTAGTCTACTGCAAAGGCTATTGCTATTTTGGAGTTCCTTTGAAGTGAGTACAAACTTTGCTAAAGTATCAGAAAGAAACACCATGGGAAGTTGACCTTCTGTGTTTATAACTGTACCCTATGGGCCTATTGTTTGATGCCATGGGAACATCCATGTCTTATAGATAGAAGGAATGATAAATGCTGATATGTGATCCATACAAGCTATTGTAAGCATTGACTATGGAATGAGTAGTAAATATTTAAAATGTGATATGCAGTAAATAACTATATTATTATAGCACTTGTGCTTTAAAGCATGATTTTATCATGGTTGTTAAACAATGAAGAAGTGTCAGATTCTTGGATGTGTGATTTGGTTCAGCAGGAAAAGACACGTTACCCAAGCCTGGTGACCTTATTTCAATTCCCAGAGTCCATACAAATGTGGAAAAAAGAACCAGACTACAAAAACTTGTCTTCTGGTCTTCACATGTACACTATAGAAGCTCTGGTACACCCCCTCCCAACACACACACATTAAATACACAAGCATACATGTTATACACAAACAGTTCTTTGTTTGGAGATGGAGTCCATGAGCTTTCCCCACTTCTGTTTCATCATGTCCAAGCCTTTTAGTTTAGATTTAAGTATCAATGCTAAAATCCCCCTTTTATTTCTAGTAGACACAATCTCACAGAAAATTTCCTGTGTCTCTAGCTTTAACACGCTTTCTAGCCCCTCTTCTTCAATGTTCTCTGAAAATTAGGAGCAAGAATTGTATTATAGAAATATCCATTAGTACTGTGTTCCTCATAATTAGTTGATCTCTGCGTTGTGACTAGTCCTGGTTTTCTGCATTGGTCTTTTTCTGTTGCAAAGAGAAGCTTTTCCAGCAACAACTGGGAACTACACTTCTCTGTGAGTATAAGAATAAATGCTTCACTGCTTTATTAAAGTGGTGATAATGGATTCTCCTCTGAGATCTGTGATGTCACAAGTCCTTGACTCACATGTACTCACTAGGTTGCCAGTGTTCATCATGATTCCCCTCTGTGTTGTGTTCCTTAACTCCAATATCAGATCTTGGTTACAACTAAGATATTAGTACAGGTATTGTATTTTCAGGGGCATCTTGGAATCCTGGTTGTAGTGGTTAATAGATTTTATAGCTGGGTAGGACTTTTGATTATTTCCCTCTCCTGGAACCATCTTGCGTGCGTCCAAAGCATCTTGTAGGACTACGAATGTTAGTATTCAGGGTGTAGGCATTGAGGTCTGATACAGCTATGGGTCCCCAAGTCTTGTGCCTGAACACATGGAATTTTCAACATTAGGGGTTTACTTTTAAAGTCTGGGAGGCAACTAGGGGCAATGAATTGTTTTGGGAGACTCATGTATCTTGAACAACAACTTTACGGGGTTTCTTATGCCTGGGACTGAGATTTATATTAGATAGTTTGTGGCTCCAGAGGAGAGCATTATCAGTGTCCAAGAGGCTCAACTCCATATGTGTGAATGTTTATGTTTGTGTGTCTGTGTGTGTATGTACTTATCTTTTTCACACAAAAACTAATTCCAAATGAATCAAAAACATCAATGTGAAACTTGAAACAAAAACAAGTTGGAGAAAACAAAGGGAGGATCCTACAAGACATAAGTATAGGAAAGAGTATCTGGACAGTACTCCATTTGCCAAGGAATTAAGGCTAGTAATTGACAAATGGTACCTCATAAAAATAAAAGGGTTGTGAACAGCTACAGAAACATCAGTTGCAGGAAGGTGAAGCCCACAAATCCGGAAAAGTAAAAGGAGAACATGGAAAGCATGGGGGGAAGCCCTTGAAAGGGTGCTAAGTGGACAGAAATTAATTGAAGGGGGAAATTGAAAATTTGGAGGGGGCCTGGTCATCAGGGAGTGATGGGAATACAGAAGGAGAAGGGAGGAGAGAAAATAACCCTCAGGATGTCTGAAAGAGCCAAAGGGAGTCAGTTTGTTTGTTTGTTTGTTTGTTTGTTTTTGTTTGTTTGTTTGGATGAAGGAGCTGTTAAGTTTCAACCTGAGTTTCCTTTTGTGAAAGCTGGCTTCACACTACAGAGATTTCGAAGTGATGTTTAAGAATTAGAAGGAAAAAAAACGGGCGGTGGTGTCGCACACCTTTAATCTCAGCACTTGGGAGGCAGAGACAGGCGGGTTTCTGAGTTCGAGGCCAGCCTGGTCTACAGAGTGAGTTCCAGGACAGCCAGGGCTACACAGAAAAACCCTGTCTCGAAAAACAAAAAACAAAACAAACAAACAAAAAAAAAGAATTAGAAAGAAATTCACAACATCTTCTAGACACTCTGTGATAATATACTTGTCTGTTCCGAGAAGGGAAAGTAACAGGAGGAGTTCCTATTTTGCAGCCATAAGAGAAGCCAGCCTGGGACTGAAAGGAAGAAGCTGAAGGCAGAGGCAGTTAGTGCTAAAGGAGCAGGCAGAGGAAGCTGGCGAGGTCTCTGAGTGAACTGAACCTGAAGGCTCTTCCTAAACAGTGGGCACCCCCCCCCGAAGGCTGTTCCTAAACACTGGGCACCCCCC
>JADRCD010187003.1:0-13257 GCA_019843815.1 Montemys delectorum | reverse complement strand
CTCTAAGACTGATATTAAGGTCCCATTCCCCGATCTGTGACTAACTTAGACATGGGCTGTGGTTCTGGGCTACTCAGCACAAGGGAAAACCTGAGAAAGGGAATCAGGGCAATTTCCTTTTTAAGAAGAGATACATGTAAGAGATGGATCTTTCTTTATTACTGGATGTTGTTGGGTCTACAAGAGATTTTTGGGACTTCACCCTATATTTTTACCTCTGTGATTGTCTGTTCACTGCCACACTGAGGGTGCCAGAGGAGCAGCCTGAAGAGATTATGTAAAATCCAGAAAACTTGACTCTGGTTCTCCTGTTCTGATTTCTAAACCTCTTAACCCATATGATCAAAATAATCATTATATCTTAGATAGCTAGTCATTTGCAGATGTGAGTGTGAAATTCTGAAAATGTACCATTATTCTTTTTTCTTATTCTTATTATTCTTATTTTTCTTATTATTATTTTAAATTCTTCCTATTTAGATTTAATGGCATTCAACACAGGACCTCTATCCCTATCTGGCATATTTTTAACTTTAATTTTTACCTGATTATATATAACAAATTGTGGTCTTGTTTTACTCATTCCTATATCCCCAGAAAGTTGAACAGTTTCTAGCATGGGAGAGAAGACACAATAGGCATTGATTGGCTGTCGTATCAATTGAGTTGATTTATTGTTTCTTCAATTCATTATGCCTACATTCAATTTCTGTTGAGGATATTAGTTTTGTAGGCCTTTGAGAAATAGCTCATGGAGGAATTTTTCTAATTTTATCTTAAAGTATTAAGCTTTACATTTATGGCTGAAGGATAAGGATAGTTTAGCTGGGTGTAAAATTGTACCTGATAGTTTTATTTCCCCTCTGAGTACTTTGATGATATTATTTTGTTTTGCCTTGAACTGTGTCCTGTCCCACCCTCCACATTCCCAGTCGAAGTTCTAACTCCACTGTGACTACATTTGTAGAAAGGACTTTTGAGAGGAAGGATCTTTAGGAAGTAGTTGTAGTTAAATGCTGCTGGGTGGGGCTTTAAAGTGAAAGTCCTTATAAGAACTGTGTCTTAGGGTTTCCATTACTATGAAGAGACACCATGATCAAGGCAACTCTTATAAAGGATAACATTTAATTGTGTCTGACTTACAGTTTGAGAAGTTTAGTCCAGTTTCATGATGGGAAACATGGCAGCATGCAGGCAGTGATGGTCCTGGAGCATCTAAGAGTTCTATGTCTTTATCCTAAGGGAACCAGGAGGAGACTATCTTCTGTAGGTAGCTAGGAAGAGGGTCTCTACTGCACTGGATGGAGCCTGAGAATAGGATTTCAAAGCACACCCTCATAGTGACACACTTCCTCCAACAAGGCCTCACCTCCTAATAGTGCCACTTCCCATGGGCCAAGCATATTCAAATCACCACAAAGTGGAAATATTAGAGAGTTGTCATTCTTTCTGAAACATGTTGTAAAGAGATATGAACTCATGGCAAGAAGGCAGCTACCTATAACCCAGGAAGAAAGCCTCTCTACTAACTGAATCTGCTGTTATTTTCATTGTGGGCTTCAGTCACTAGAATTGTGGAGGGATAAAAGATATAGAGTTTTAAAATTATAACATACTATGTCAATGTATGTATTTCTTTTATTTAAAGTCTTTAGGGTTCAGCAATCTCAGAATTTATATATTTACTGTCCCCCAGATCTCAGTTCTGGAAAACCCTCAGTTATTTTATTTGTCATTCATATCCCTTTCTTCATTTTTTTTTCTTACTAGGTTGTAGCATAAGTCTCAATCCCCCCTCTATTTTGCTTGTATCTATTGTTCTATTGAGCATGCCCATCAAATGTTGATGTTGAAGTTTGTGCTTATTATTTTTTCAGGCATTCTTCCTTTTCATCTATCTAGATTTTGGACTTCTTCTTTTCGTCTAGTTGTTTCAAAGTTTCAGGACTTATATTAAGGTCTCTACTCCATTTTGAGTTGATTTTGGTGGAGAGAAGGAGGGATGTAATTTCTGTTTTCTACACATAGATGTCCAGTTCTACCTGTAACATTTGCTAAAATGGCTACTGTGCCTCTAATGCTTGTGTTTTATCCATTTGCCAAAAATCAGATACCTGTTGTTATATGGGTTTATTTTTGTGTTCTTTGTACCTTTCATTTATTTACATGCCTCTTTTGTGCCAATACTATACTCATATAATAACTTGGATTCTGTAGTATAATTTGAAATTTGGGTATTGTAATATTTACAGCATTGCTATTTTCATGTCAACATTATTTTTGGCTATTCATGTTCTTTTGTATTTCCATATTAGTTTTAGAATTGCTTTTCTTCAAAGAATGACCTTGGTATCTTGATGTGTATTACATTCAATTTATTGTTTGCTTTTGGTAATTTGGGAATTTTAATAACATTAATTCTGAACATGAACTTAGAAGATATTTCTGTTTTCCATATTCTTCATCCTCCCCTCCCCCTTCAGTGTTTCATAGTTTCACTGGTAGAGTAAAACTTTAGTATCAATGCTCAAATACATTCATTCGTAGGTGTGGTTTTTTTTTTTTTTTGGTGTGTGTGTGTGTGTGTGTGTGTGTATGTGTGTGTGTGTATGTGTGTGGGTTGTTTTGTTCTGTTGTGAATAGGATTGCTTTCTGATTTTCTGACTTAATGAGTTCATTAAAGAAGACCTGGTATTTGAAAGTTGATTTTTGCATCCTGCTATTTGGCCAAATTTATTACATATAAAAGTCTTTTATGGAGTTTCTAGGATCTAAGTATAGGTTTATAACATTGGCAAATAGATATAATTTGACTTCTTTACTTTCTGTTTATATAGCTTAGTTCTTTCCCTTGCCTCGTTTCTTTAATTAAATGTTCAAGAGCTATACTGAATAACAGTGATGGCAGTGGGCATCCTTACCTCATTCATGATTAGAAGACATAGTTTTGGTTTTTCCCTATGATATTGAGTATGAGTATGTCAGATAGAGTCTTCAGGGTGTTCAGGTGTCATCCATGTAGTCCTACTTTCTTTAGGACTTTTATTATGAATGGAAGCTCAATTTTGTCCAATGACTTTTTTCTATAGCTGTCAAGACAGTTATGTGATTTTTGTCCTTTATTCTATTAAAGTGCTATATTACATTTGTTAGTTTGCATCACTGAATCCTTGAAATTAAATCAATTTCATCTTTGTGTGTAATCTCTAAAATATATTGTTGAATCTACTTTTCAGGTATTTAAAACAGTTTTAATTTTAATTTTAATTGTGTGTATATGGGTATCTGTATGAGGCTTTCTTCATGTGAGTGTAGTGTTTATAGAGGCTAGAAGGTACATCACGTTCCCTAGAGATGGAGTTACAGGTGTTTGTGAGCTGCCTAATGTTGGAGCTAGGAACTGAACTTAGTCCCCTGCAAGGGGGCGGGGGGGGGGGGGGCACCTGCTCTTATCTGCTGAGTCATCTCTCTAGCTTGCAGTTTGCAAGTATTTTAGTGAGACTCTTTGTACCTGTGGCCATCAAGAATATTGGAATGAGTTTGGAAGTATCCTTGCTTTTCCATTTTGTGGAGTAGTTTGAGGAGCTTATCATTAGCTCTTCTTTGAGGTTTTGTCAGAATTCAACAGTGAATCTATCCAGTCCTGGCTCTTGTTGAGCATCTTTTATTAGCTACTCCAATCTCATTGTTGATTATTGATTTATTAAAGGTATTTATATCTCTTGGTTGAATTTTGGTAAGCTATATATATCCAGACATGTATCCAGTTCTAGATTTTTCAAATTTATGGGTGTACTGGTTGGTTTTGTGTGTCAACTTGACACAGACTGGAGTTACCACAAAGAAGGGAGTTTCATTGGGGAAGTGCCTCCATGAGATCCAGTTGTGGGGCATTTTCTCAATTAGTGATCAAGGGGGTAGAGTCCCTTGTGGGTGGTGCCATCCCTGGGCTGGAAGTCTTGGGTTCTATAAGACAGCAGGCTGAGCAAGCCAGGGGAAGCAAGCCAGTAAGAAACATCTCTCCATGGCCTCTGCATCAACTCCTGCTTTCTGACCTGCTTGAGTTCCAGTCCTGACTTCCTTTGTGATAAACAGCAATGTGGAAGTAAGCCAAATAAACCCTTTCCTCCCCAACTTGCTTCTTGGTCATGACGTATGTGCAGGAATAGAAACCCTAAGACAAATTGGTACCAGCATAGTGGAGTATTCCTGTGACAACGTGACCATGTTTTGGGGAGGACTGTGGAAAGACTTTGGAACTTTGAGCTAGAAGAGCCACTGATTGTTAAGAACTCTGTGGGATGTTCTGTAAGAACTTGGAAGATCATGTTGAGAACAGATGGAGGCCTGGCTTGTGAAATTTCAGAGGGAAGATTAAAGACTCTATCAGGGCCGTTGCTATTTTGATTGTGAAGATTCTGTGGTTTTGGTTAGTTGGGGCTGAAGAATCAGCTGTGATTAACAAGATACCAGAACTACTAAAGTGAAAACTTTGTATTACTGGGAATATTGATGCTGGTTAGCTGGAGCTAAGAAATTAGTGGTGATTAAGAAGAGACCAGCATCATTGAGGTGACATCTTCTGGGAAGTGTTTTCTGAGAGCACAAAGAGGTTGTGTTCCAGAGATAGCCAAGGTTGTACCTTGTGCTGCAGCAGGACTTGGTAATGTGTAAGAGTCACCCAGGTGGTACTGATTTTGAAGGCATAAAGGGGTGATGAAGAGCAGCTGAGGCTCGGCACAGTGAGAGGCCATGGAAGGCCATTGGTAAAGGTGCAGCCTCAGTTTGCAATTGATGGCCCAGGACTGAAGGTATCATGCAAAGGAGTTGAGGCTTGGCACCATGAAGACAGTCTATGAGAGGCTATTGGTAAAGCCTAGTTACAGTAGTGTTTTGGGAATGCCAGTACCATGCAATGACCACCAAGAACAGCAGCAGCAGTGGAGTACTGGCATCTGGAGCCCAGAAGACAAGGTGTGTGTTACAAAGGGCAGAGCTGGAGAAGTGACCTAAGCCCTTGGAGGAATCCAGATCATGAGTGGATCCCAGACATTGGACGGTTGGAGTTTGATTTTTGCTTTTGATTGTGACTGTGTCCTGATATTTTTCCCTCTTGAAGGAAGAAAGTATTTTAGTGGAGTCCACAGTTAAGAGACCTTGAATTTTAAAAGATATTGGACATTTTAAATGGATTGAACTTTTAATATGTAAAGACTGTGGGACTTTAGATCTTGGGGATGAATAAGAAAGTAAGGGTTGAGGCTTAATAGTGATGTGTTTGTGTGTCAAGTTGACAAGGGGTCAGTTGTACTGGCTGGTTTTGTGAGTCAACTTGACACAGGCTGGAGTTATCACTGAGAGGGGAGCTTCAGTTGGGGAAGTGCCTCCATGAGATCCAGCTGTGGGGCATTTTCTCAATTAGTGATCAAGGGGGTAGGGCCCCTTGTGGGTGGTGCCATCCCTGGGCTGGAAGTCTTGGGTTCTATAAGAGACAGGCTGAGCAAGCCAGGGGAAGCAAGCCAGTAAGAAATATCTCTCCATGGCCTCTGCATCAGCTCCTGCTTCCTGACCTGCTTGAGTTCCAGTCCTGACTTCCTTTGTGATAAACAGCAATGTGGAAGTAAGCCAAATAAATCCTTTCCTCCCCAACCTTCTTCATGGTCATGATGTTTATGCAGGAATAGAAACCCTGACTAATACAATGGGGTATATGTTTTCAAAATAATCTTTGATGATCCTTTAAATTTCAGTAGTACCTGTCATAAAATCTCCAGTTCTATCTTCAGCTTCTTTACTTGGATCCTCTCTCTCTCTCTCTCTCTCTCTCTCTCTCTCTCTCTCTCTCTGTTTTTTTTGTTAGCTTGCTAAGGACTAACTCTGTCTTATTTCTCTTTTGTGTTGTTCTTTTAGACTTTATTACATTACTTTCAGCATTGATTTTTATTATTTCTTTCCTTCTGCTGCATTTATGTCTGCCTTTTTCCTTTCAAAAACCTTGAGATGGATCATTAGGACATGTATATATATGTATGTACATATATATACATATATATATATATATATATATATATATATATGCTTAGATTAAAATAAGCACACCTGTGAACATGGATGAAGCGTAAAGCAGACTTCAGATTTAATAAAGTTATTTTAATTCGGGCTTAAGTAGGGCTAAGAGAAAGAGGTGCTCAGAAGAAAGTAAGATAAATATAATAAACATATGTGTGAGCTTCAAAAAGAAGATTCATAGTGAATAGGACATATCCAAGTGTGGATCTTGTTCCTCAAAGGAGAGTTTCCTTCTTGGATATTTTGATGTAGGCATTCATGGTTGCAAGATTTTCCTTTATAACTGCCTTTGTTGCATCTCATGGATTCTTATATGTTATATTTGCATGTTCATTTGATTATAGGAATTTAAAGATTTTCCCCTGTTTTATTCACTAGCATATTGATTGTTTGTAATTGCATTTCTCAATTTTCACATGTGCATATAGCTTCTGTAGTTTCTCTTGATGTTCATTTCTAGTTTTATTCTGTTATCATTTGATATGATTTAATCAGTTACTTCAACTTTTTGTGTTTTTTAGGACTTGTTTTACAACCACTTATTTATTTATCCAGGCATGTACTAACTCCTCTTATTTTGTTGGTTTACTAATTATTTTCAATTTCCATCATTTATCTACTATTTTATTCTTTTTCTGAGACAGATGTCAAGTAGCCAAAGCTAGTCTTGAACTCTTTTTTTCCTTTTATTTTTAATTAGATATTTTATTTACATTTTAAATGTTATTTCCTTTCCTGGTTTCCCCTCCAGAAACCCCCTATCCTCTTCCCTACCGCTCATCCACCTACCCACTACTGCTTCCTGGCCCTGACATTCCCCTACACTGGGGCATAGAGCCTTCATAGGACCAAGGGCCTCTCTTCCCATAGAGACCAACAAGGCCATCCTCAGCTACATATTCAGCTAGAGCCCTAAGTCCCACTACATGTACTCTTTGGTTGGTGGTTTGGTCCCTGGGAGCTCTGGGGTTACTGATTAGTTCATATTGTTGTTCCTTCTATGAAGCTACAAACCCCTTCAGCTCCTTGGGTCCTTTCTCTAGCTCCTCCATTGGAGACCCTGTGCTCAGTCCAATGATTGGCTGTGAGCATTTTCAACAAATAGTGCTGGTTCAACTGGTGGTTAGCATGTAGAAGAATGCAAATTGATCCATTCTTATCTCCTTGTACAAAGCTCAAGTCCAAGTGGATCAAGGATCTCCACATAAAACCAGACACATGGAAACTAATAGAAGAGAAAATGAGGAAGAGCCTCGAATACATTGGCACAGGAGAAAAGCTCCTGAACAGAACACCAATAGCTTATACTCTAAGATCAAGAATTGACAAATGGGACCTCATAAAGTTGCAAAGCTTCTGTAAGGTAAAGGACACTGTCAATAGGACAAAATGGCAACCAACAGATTGGGAAAAGATCTTTACCAATCCTATATCTGATAGAGGGCTAATATCCAATATATACAAAGAACTCAAGAAGTTAGACTCCAGAAAACCAAATAACCCTATTAAAAATGGGGTACAGAGCTAAACAAAGAATTCTCAACTGAGGAATACTGAATGACTGAGAAGCACCTGAAGAAATGTTCAAGATCCTTAGTCATCAGGGAAATGCAAATCAAAACAACCCTGAGATTCCATCTCCCACCAGTCAGAATGGCTAAGATCAAAAACTCAGGTGACAGCAGATTCTGGCAAGGATGTGGAGAAAAAGGATCACTCTTCCATTGCTGGTAGGACTGCAAGTTGGTACAACCACTCTGGAAATTGGTTTCATGGTTCCTCAGGAAATTGGACATAGTACTACCTAAGGACCCAGCTATACCACTCCTGGGTATATACCCAGAAGATGCTCCAACATGTAATAAGGACACATGCTCCACGATGTTCATAGCAGCCTAATTTATCATAGCCAGAAGGTAGAAGGAACCCAGATGTCCTTTAACAGAGGAATGGATACAAAAAATGTGGTACATTTACACAATGGAGTACTACTCAGCTATTAAAAACAATGAATTTATGAAATTCTTAGGGAAATGAATGGAACTAGAAAATATCATCCTGAGTGAGGTAACCCAATCACAAAAGTACACACATGCTATGCAGTCACTGACAAGTGGATATTAACCCAGAAACTTGGAATTTCCATGATACAACTCACAAACCACATGAAACTCAAGAAGAAAGAAGACCAAAGTGTGGATACTTCGGTCCTTCTTAGAAGGGGGAACAAAAAAACCCATGGAAGGAGCTACAGAGACAAAGTCTGGAGCAGAGACTGAAGCAATGACCAACCAGAGACTGCCCCACCTGAGGATTCATCCCATATAAAGTCACCAAATCCAAACACTATTGTGGATGCCCATAACTGCTTGCTAACAGAAGCCTGTTATAGCTGTCTCCTGAAAGGCTCCACCAGTGCCTGACAAATACACAAGTGGATGCTCATAGTCTTGAACTCTTGATCCTCATGTTTCCACCATCCAAGGGCTTGAATAATAGGCCTGCACCTCCATTATAGGTATTGGTAATCATACATGGTTTCATGTGGTGTTGGGGAATCAAACACAGGATTTCATACATGTTAGACAAATACTCTATCAACTGAGCTATACTTCTATCCCTGCTTACCAACTTGTAAAGTGGGATTTATTGTTTTCTTTCACCTCATGGTTGTGCTTATCTTCTGCACGTAGTTTGTTCTTCATTTAAGTTTGTTTTATCATGTTGACTTGGTGATATGAATAGCTGTAGTTTATGTGTATCTTGGAAGCTGTCTATTTCTCCCTAGACACTGAAAGATACTTTTGTTGGGTATCATAACCTAGGTTTGCAGTTACTTTCTTTGGGTTAAATATATATAACTTTAACATCTCATATGTGTGGATTTCTCTCAAGAAATCTATCCCTATTCTGATGAGATTGCCTTCATAAACAATCTCTTTATACCTTTTCTTTCAGCTTTCAATATATTCTTTCTTTCTCTGTACTCTTGGTATTTTAACTATAGTATGAAAGAGGAGTTGCCTTTCTGATCATGTCTGTTTGACATTCTACATGCCTCCTATAGCTTGATACCCATAACTTTCTTAAGATTTTTTTACATGGGCTCTTCTATTATCTTACAGAATTGGTTTGCTATTCCTTAGTCTGTATTTTAGCAACTTTCTACACTAAAAGTATGTGGTTTTTTTCTTCTTGAGATGCTAGGGATTAAACCCAGGGTCTTGAACATACTAAGCAATTATTCTGACACTAAGCTACATCTCTAACCCTTAGATTTGTTCATTCAACCCAGTTTTAGAAGATTTACCTCTTCAGTTTATAATTTTTATTTTTTTAATACAGTGAATGTCCTTGTTAATCAGTTTATTGTCAGAACTTGAAATAGTCTCTTTATTCTGTTCTAGTATTCTGGTGAGGACTGAGTTTTTTAAGTTAGTGTGCTTTACTTCCAAGAGTAAAAAGCTCTCTTTATTGAGAGATTTTTCTCTCCCACTTATATATTGTATTGTCTTTCTAAATTCCATTATTTTTCTTTATTTGGTTTAAAATTATTGATTAAAATGGTTTTTTTGGATTATTATCTGGCATGTTTATCCACTTTAGTATTCCTGGAGTTGCTTACTAGAAAACTATGAATTTTGTGTGTGTATATGGTTATGGTATATTACTTGCCTCTGCATGCATACCCACAGGTATGTAGACTATGCTGGAAGTCTATGTTGGGTTGCTTTCCACCTTGTTTTTTGTTTTTTTGTTTTTTTTGAGAGAGTGTCTCTCATTAATCCTTAAGATTGCCATTTTAGCTAGACTGGCTAGTTGTTGACCCCCTGGGATCTGCCTGGCTCTGCCTCTTGACCCAGTCCTTGGCTTTTGGACATGAATGGTCATGCAAGGCTTTTATATAGGTTTTGGGAACCTGATCCTCTAGATTATACAGCAAGTACTTCACCTAATGAGCCATGTACCCAACCTGAAAACTGGATTCTGATGATTGGGTCCATGCTATTTTTACATATTATTTTCTATCACCCCCACCCCTTGTTTGTTTGTTTGTTGACTGATTTTGCTTTAGGTTGTTCTAGTCCTATCCAGAAGTCACTCCAGACCCAGCTCTTCTTTCCCTCTCCTTTCTGTACTTTCCCCTGCTTTTTATCTTTTGTAGGGATCCATGTTTCCCAAAGTAGCAAACCTAGATGTGACTTTCTCAAGATGGCTTTCCAGTCTAGTACCAACCTTTTCATCACAAAACACAAAAGTTTCAAGTACTAGGCTTCAGGTTGGCTCCACTGGGACTGCCTTTTGGTTCAGCGTGTGCTTCTGTAACTCTCTCTGCTTCCTTTGATGACTTATTCTTTCTTCCTCATTGATGGGCCACAGTGGGCTTTGTATTTACTGATGGTTCTTTCTTGCTCTCTAGAGTTATAATGTACATCTAGTCTCTTAAATTCTTCATTTTTCCAGAATGAAACCAGTTTATCCTCCCCATCACCTGCCTCACTAAGAGCTTACTCTCTTGCAATTTCGATTCTGAGAAGCTCGAAGGAGTTTATTCCTTTGAATTTGAACATTTGGCTCCAATACTAACTTTTCAGTCATGAGTTTCTATTTCTCCAGAGTTGTCACTTGTGTCCTGGGTTGTATAAAGATCATTATTTTGGGAAAAAAAAAACAGCTTTCAAAGGTCAAACAGCATTTTTATATTATTTCTTAGCATGGATTTCAAATACCATGATGCAACACTCATGACTCATGGAGACTTTAAGCTCTTGTTTAACCAGAGCCCCCAGAAGCAGCTTGCTTCTTTCTTATTTTTCCAGTCTGGTAGATAATTCCTTGTCACCCCCCACCCCCCACTGGAAGCCCTGAGATGTTCAGTTTAACATAGCATTCATAATTCTAGTCCCCTATCTTAAAAAGACCAAGAGATACATGCTATGTCCCTCTGAGGGACTAAGCTACCAGACCATTGGCTGGTACGAGGTCTAATGCTCACATGGATTCCTATGAGGTTGGCTTTGATTTTTAGCTTCTTTAAAAATGTACTTGGAAACCTTTTTTTTTTTCCTTTGAAATTGTGTTTATTACATTTTTTTTTTTTAAGAGAAGGCAGTTAGCCAAGTTGAGTAGGATATGTATTTACATCAATTGAGTCTTCTGTGTTACTGGAACTGTGTGAAAGTTGATTCATTAGAGAGTAATGGCAGAAAAAAAGATAAGATCACAACAGTGGGTGTCCTTGCTCCTTCACTATGGTGTTTGTCCTAGTCGATATCCTATTGCTGTGAAGAGACACCATAACTATGGCAACTCTTATAAAAAGAAAGCATTTATTTACAGCTTGTTTACAGTTTCGGAGGTTTAGTCCATTGTCATCATGGAGGGAAGCATAACATCACTCAGACAAGAAAAGTAGCTGAGTTTCACATCTGGATCTGCAGACAGCAGGAGCACAGAGACATTGGGCCTGGCTTGGCCCGCCCACAGTGACCCACTTCCTCCACCAAGGCCACACCTACTTCAACAAGGCCACACCTCCTAATTCTTTCAAGTAGTGTCACTCCCTATGAAGAGCCTAAGGAGCTATTCTTATTCAAACTACTACAGTGTAGTTACTCTCCGGGTACCTTTTTATTCCCCATCACTTTCCCTTCCAATATTGTGAGCACCTCCAGGAAGGGAATTTTCCTTTCTTCAAATTTGTTTTGAGCCCAGAATTTAATGGACGTTCCCAGGGATATGTGGGTGGGAGGGTTGGTGAGTGAATAAACGCATAGGTTGTTGAGAGAATGGGAGGTGTTTGAGAGCAGAGAGGTCAGAGGTAGGGCAGCTTCTTGAAGCATCAGCATGTGAGCTTCGCTGTGAAAGACTTGGTGTGAGGGTAAGACCGGAGAAGAGGTAACTGCCTGTGTTTTGTTTCTCGTTCTTTTGGGGGGTTGGGGTGAGGAAGGGAGGGCTGTGCTTTGCAAGGCACTGACTGATCACAGTAGCAGGTGACTAATGGTTTAACAGCATTCTGACAGTCCCTGCTGACAGGTGATAATGAGATTAGTGCCGTTTGATTCCATTATTAACAAGTAGCCCAAGATCCATTTGGACATGTCAGGAGCTAATGATAGACGCTAAGGGTCCCTCTAACTTTGGGCCAGCAGTTCAGGTACCTGATACTCTGAAGACTAATTGTAAGCTTCTCCCCACCATGTGAAGAGTTTAAAATGGACATTTTTACTGATATTTATTTAATATGCTTGAAAAGATGCACGATCCTAAGTTTTCATCTTGATTAATTATTACAAAATAAAAATACCTACATAGTCTGGGTGGAATCAGGGTATAAAATATTAGTGTCACCCTGAACTACAAGTCTCCTCCTATGCTTCTCTTAGCTTGTCTCAATCTCTAAAGGTAGGTGTTGACTGAGCCTCTTTTCTTTTCTTCCTTTCTTTCCTTTCTTTCTTTCTTTCTTTCTTTCTTTCTTTCTTTCTTTCTTTCTTTTTTTCGAGACAGGGTTTCTCTGTGTAGCCTTGGCTGTCCTGGAACTCACTCTGTAGACCAGGCTGGCCTTGAACTCAGAAATCTGCCTGCCTCTGCCTCCCAAGTGCTGGGATTAAAGGTGTGCGCCACCACCGCCTGGCAACTGAGCCTCTTTTCAAACTTTGGAGAAGTGAAACCAAATATTCTGTTATTGAAAGTGTAGTCACTTCATCCACTCACCATTGCATAGGTTTGTCTGCAGTTCATACATTGTCATTGGCATTTGTGATTTCATTGATGCAAGAAACTTTAAGTAAGAAATAAGTTGACCGGCGGTGGTTATTTTGATTGTTTTCACTTTGGTCCCAATATTTATTTATGTCTAAAATTTTCTCTAGTATTGTAAAAAAAAAATTTAACATGATCTAAATCATGCTTAATGTGAATCACGTAATTTGACCTGTAAAGGATTTATTTCATTTTATTTTACATGAATGTTTGCCTGAATGTATTATCTGTAGTCCTGGTGCTCATGGAAGCCAGAAAATGGTATTGGATCCCCTGAAACTAGACAGAGATAATTGTGTAGCAAGTTCTTTTAACTGCTGAGCATTCTCTCCAGCCTCCAGTCTTTCTCTCTCCCCCTTCTCTGTCTCTGTCTCTTTCTCTGTCTCCTGTCTGTCTGTCTGTCTGTCTGTCTGTCTGTCTGTCTGT
>JADRCD010187002.1:0-12930 GCA_019843815.1 Montemys delectorum | reverse complement strand
ACACACACACACACACACACACACACACACACATAAAAGTAGATGGTCTATGTAGTAAAGTGACTTACCTAAGGCCACACACCATTATCAAGATGCAGATCCAACCCAAAACCACTTGAAACAAGTGTTAAAACAAGAATAAAGCACACATGAAAGCACTATTTCCAACTGCCAAAAATGGACACCACCCAAGTCCCCATGTATAAGTCAATGGATAAACAGAACATAGTAAAATCATACTGCATATGCAGTCTACCATAAAAAGAAAGGAATGGAGCTAGCTTTATGCTCTAAAGTGAATGGAACTGAAACATGATGCTAAGTGAAAAATGCCACAGGGCAGTGGTGGTGCACCCTTTAAATCCCAGGACTTGGGAGGCAGAGGCAGGAGGATCTCTGAGTTTGAGGCCAGCCTGGTCTACAGAGTGAGTTTCAGGGCAGTAAAGGATATACAGAGAAATCCTGTCTTGAAAGAAAGAAAAGAAGGAAGAAAGAAAGAAAAAGAGAAAGGAAGGAAGGAAGGAAGGAAGGAAGGAAGGAAGGAAGGAAGGAAGGAAAGGAGTTTTAGAGAGAGAGGGGAGAAGGAGAGAGGGAAGGAGGGGGTAGAAGGAGAGAGGGGGGAGAGAGGGGGGAGATAGACTCAAAGAAAGAAAGAAGTTAACACCAAAGAACTTATAAAGTAGGTTGTGTTTATAGAAAATATCCAGAGTCCATGAATACGCACACACAGTTCTGACTGGTGGTTGGTAGAGGCTGGGGCCAAGAAGAAAATACTAAGTAACTGCATAGTGGGTGTTGCAAACATATTGTAAGTTAGGGAGGTGTGAAGGTGCATGCCTGTAACCGCAGCACAGGCCGAGATACAAGATGCACAAACTGAATGCTAGCCTGGACCACAGAATAAGACCCCAAAAGTAGACATGAAACTAGGGGAACACAGAGGG
Source organism: Montemys delectorum (assembly GCA_019843815.1). NCBI lineage: Eukaryota > Metazoa > Chordata > Mammalia > Rodentia > Muridae > Montemys > Montemys delectorum. The sequence goes on along the minus strand of JADRCD010187002.1, from coordinate 11,986 downwards.
ATAGTGGGGATTGGAAGGGGCAAGACAAGGGGGCTGTTCTCAATGTACAAGAAACACTTGTATGAAACGTTTTAAAAGTAAATTTTAATTTTTAAAAGGCCTAAATGATCTGGGGAGATGGTTCAGTGGATAAGGTATTTTCCATATAAATGTAGGGACTGGAGCTTAGATCCTGAGCACCCACAAAAAATCTGGACTGACGGGGTGGCCTGCCTGTAACTCTAGCTCTGAAGGTGAAGACAGGGATCCCTGGGACAAGTTGGCTAGCTAGATTAGTAGAACTGGTGGGTTCTAGGCTTGTCACGTTTTTGACTCAGCAAATAAAGTGGAGCGGTATCAATAAAGACCTCCACCATCAACCCATGACCTCTATACAGATGTGCACACACATGTCTGCACAATGTATATACATACCATGAATACACCCACACTCAAGAAGATATGCCTAAGTCTTGAATAATGTACCTAGACATCTAGGGAATTTCACTAGTCCTTATTTTACTGGGAACCTAGTGTAAAATTGAAAATAGGGTTTCGGCCTTCCGGTCTATCTGGGCTGGTATCCTGAGCAGACCTTGGGCGCAAGCTCTGCAGCTAGTCTCACAACACCCAGAGGAAGCTCCACTCTCAGGATCAGAGGTAAAGAGGATACAACATCTGTCCCAACACCAGGAGTAACTGGGACCAGGCACACAGGTACTCCGCCAGCAGAGTGGCTCGGCTTCCTTCCAGTCTATCTGGGCTAGTGCCCTGAGCAGACCTTGGGCGTAAACTCTGCAGCCAGTCCCACAACACCCAGTGGAAGCTGTGCACTCTCAGATGCTCTGACACTCTCAGGATTACAGGATCCCAGAATCACAGGATCACAGAGACAGCATGACTCTGAGAAGTTCCAACGCAACCAGGATCACAGGAAGGACAGGCTCCAGTCAGATTTAGCAAGGGCAGGTAGTAATAGAGATAACCAGATGATACGGGGCAAGCGTAAGAATATAAGCAACACAAACCAAGGTTACTTGGCATCATCATAACCCAATTCTCCCACCATAGCAAGTCCTAGACACACCATCACACCAGAAAAGCAAGATTCAGATCTAAAATCACTTCTCATGATGATGATACAGGACTTTAAGAAAGACATAAATAGCACCCTCAAAGAAATACATGAGAATACAGGTAAACAGGTAGAAGTCCTTCAGGAGGAAACACAAAAATCTGTTAAAGAACTACAGGAAAACACAATCATACAGGTGAAGGAAATGAACAAAACCATCCAGAATCTAAAAATTGAAATAGAAACAATAAAGAGGGCTGGCGAGATGGCTCAGCGGGTAAGAGCACTGACTGCTTTTCCGAAGGTCCTGAGTTCGATCCCAGCAACCACATGGTGGCTCACAACCACCCCATAATGAGATCAGGACGCCCTCTTCTGGTGTGTCCAAAGACAGCTACAGTGAATTATGCCGGAGCAAGTGGGGCCAGCAGAGGTCCTGAGATCAACAGCAGCCACTCACATGATGGCTCATGACCATCTATACAGCTACAATGTACTCATACACATAAAATAAATAAAAATAAATCTTTAAAAAAATAATTTATATAAAAAAAGAAACAATAAAGAAATCAGAAAGAGTGACAACCCTGGAGGTACAAAACCTAGGAAAGAAATCAGGGGTCATAAATGCAAGGATCACCAACAGAATATAAGAGATAGAAGAGAGAATCTCAGGGGCAGAAGATATCATAGAAAACATTGACATAACAGTCAAAGAAAATGCAAAAAGCAAAAAGCTCCTAACCTAAAACATCCAGGAAATCCAGGACGCAATGAGAAGACCAAACCTAAGGATAATAGGTATAGAAGAAAGTGAAGATTCCCAATGTAATGGGCCAGTGAATATCTTCAACAAAATTATAGAAGAAAACTTCCCTAACCTAAAGAAAGAGATGCCCATGAACATACAAGAAGCCTACAGAACTCCTAATGGACTGGGCCAGAAAAAAAATTCCTCCTGTCACATAATAATCAAAACACCAAATGCACTAAACAAAGAAAGAATTTTAAAAGCAGTAAGGGAAAAAGGTCAAGTAACATATAAAGGCAGGCCTATCAGAATTACGCCAGACTTCTCACCACAGACTATTTTCATAGTCTAGAAGATCTAGAAGATCCTGGGCAGATATCATACAGACCCTACAAGAACACAAATGCCAGCCCAGGCTACTATACCCAACAAAACTCTCAATTACCATAGATGGAGAAAACAAGATATTCCATGACAAAACAAAATTTACACAATATCTTTCCACAAATCTAGCCCTACAAAGGATAATAGATGGAAAACATCAATATAGCCCTACAAAGGATAATAGATGGAAAACATCAATATAAGGAGCAAAACTACACCCTAGAAGAAGCAAGAAAGTACTCTTGCAACAAATCCACACAAACCTAATTCCACCTCTTACAACAAAAACAACAGGAATGTGACAATTACCTTTTCTTAATATCTTAATATGAAAATTAATATTATCAACATATCCTAATCGATTGAAATTCAAAAATATGAGGAATTAGAAATTTGTTGATTGTCATCCAGTGGTCTCTCTAATTTGGTAATTGGAGAAATAGGTCCAATATTGTATAATCTACATACACTTTCAGCTTGTTTGTCCATGACAATGTCTTGCTATGTACAACATAAGGGTCTTGAAATCTCGCTTCTCCTATCTCAGCCTCTCTATTAGTAGTATTGTTTATTTCATGTTTTTAACACTATACTATGGTTTTCAGAACAGCTTATATATTTCAAAAGTATTTATATACTCAAGGGAAACATACACAATTAACTTGAGAGATGGCTTGTAGGAAAGAGAACAACGAAGAGTGAGACTGAATGCTTTGCTTGACATTTGTAGCTCCTGTATTATTTGAAGAAGAGGACTTTATAAGTTACTCTTTCTCTGAGATGAATGCTTTTCCAAATTATCACAGCTAATGAACCATATTCTTACCCTCACCTAATGTCTGTGCCACCCTCCAAGTAGAACCACTGTTCATTGAAACAGTTGGTGAATGACTTTATAGATAGACCATCTTAATACACACACCATTTCTTAAATGAATGTAACCTGTTCTCTGTGGCTGAGAATAAAGTCACTCACTCATATCAATTAGCTTTGACCATAGCAGGAAGTCTGTATCCAAAAATCGTGCCTACAATTCATTCCTCGGTGCAGCAGAACTGTCAACTCTCAGCTTAGCTATGATGGAGGTAAAATCCTTTGGTGATCTGAGGGTCACTGAAGTACAGCTTATTACAATGAAATCCAATGTCTAAAAATTGTTCTTATTTTGGGCTTGTACCACAGTAAGAGCCAAGATTTTAAAACTCTACTAAATACAAGACAAACAAACAAACAAAAAGACTTTATATATTCATGTTCATTTAAGAAAATACTAGTAGTGATGTATTATTTTGAAATATACAGTTAATATGTTTGGAGTTATTTAAAATTTATATTGAGAAAACATGTATTTTCAGTATTGCTGTAGACAAGCATCTACATAAGACTGTTAAATTGATTGTGGCTTTATATCAAACAACTCTTATAATACTCATTTTTATTGTTATAATATTTTATAAATTTTAAGGAATATGACAAAAAAGATAATATAGGTATTGAAGGGGGGGTCTCTGGGAGGAATTGGGGTACAAAAGGGAAGCAAGAATGTGATTTAATTCTATTTACTTAAAATATGTTTTTAAATGTTAACAAATTCAGATAAATTGAAGTCATGTAACTTTTCTCATCATAATGCAATAAAAGTTAAAAAAAAAATTTTAAATGTGAAAATAGGGTCTCAGCCTGTGCTGTGGTTACAGGCATGCGCCTTCACACCTCGCTAAGGAAAAAATTAAAATAGGAAGGAGACAGAGGCAGTCATTATCCAATAAATACAGTAAATGCTATTGTATGGTCTTTTAATATGGTTACTTTTCTGTGAATCTCAATAAAGCAAACCAGACCTCAGTCCTGGGACCTCTCGCCCTCACAGCCTTCCCCGATGTGGAAGCGAAGGTTGACAATGCAGCTCTGCCATCTATGTCTACTTACAGGGAACTGTGGTCCTGTGGTAAAGGGATCAGGAAACGGGTTCATCATTGGTTCTGCCGGGAATGTTTTTATCTTCAAAAAAAGAGAGAAATAAGGGGTTACCTTCAGATTAGAAGACATTTCTGACGTCTTTATTGGCACAGCTTTAGTACTGAGAGGAGGGCTCCTGGAAAGTTCAGGAGCCTTCACGTGCAGTGGAGGAGGAAGGCCTGCCTATGCCCGAGTCACAAGGTATGGCATGTTTGCCTTGCCTGGGATTCCATTCATGGGGTCTTGCAGGCCTGTATCCAAAGCTGTCCAAAGGTCGATAAGAAGGCAATCCTGGTGTACCTGGGGTGACTTCGGAGGGCTTCTCACAGCTATGGGAGTGCCAAGAGCATCTGAATGGTCTGCCGAGGACACAGTGCATCTCAGCTGCTGGGGCCAACTAACTCAGAAGGCAGTCCCTGCCAAACGGCTTGCGCTGTTCAAGCCCCGTATACTATGAGCAGCAGAAATCTTGAGGAGTGTCGTTAGGAGCATAAAAAATCCCGCCACTATGGCCTTTGGGAACAGAAAGTAAGTATCCAATGTGACAATACAAGGACGCTCATTTTAGTGAGGATGGCGTCCCAGTCAGCAGGTAATTGTGGCTTTTATGTCTTTCTTTTTGCTCATTTTGGCTTCTTGGAGGCCTTGGAAAGTGAGAGTGCATATTTATTTAAGGCAATATATAGCTGGAAGGCCTGGTGACTGTGGCACTCACTTAGTCTGTAGTCCTCAGGTGCAGGCACAGAGTCCAGCCCTTCCTAGGGACAATGGCTTTGTGTCCTATAGGGTCTTGCCTGTGGACTGACTCTAGGACAGTCCCTTGGCACTTTCCCACTGTTCTAATGGGGACGGAGGAGCAGGAACACAGCAGACCAGACTCAAATCAGGAGCATGTTTTGTCAATAGTCAGAGTGGCTGTCAGTCAATATGGGGATAACAATATCCTTGCAACAGACGTGCTCACCCCAACCCACTTTCCTTTCAGTCGAATCTGTTCAAAGAAGTGTCTCAAAATTCCCAGAATGAACCCTAAGCTCCCAAAAGGCTCTTGGGCCAAAGCATCACAGTCCATTTTCTTATTCTCCTTGCCTGGCCTAACAGGTTGACATGGTGTTCTTAGACAAATGTTCTATCTAAAAGAAATCTGCACATAAGTTCTCAGGCCAACCAGGGTAGACAGGAAGTACTTCCTTATGGCTATGAAGGACTTAAGTCAGCAGCCTCAAGTAATAGCCTCCTGCTGTTTACCTGTAAGATACATTCCCACGCACGCTAACACTTACTGACTCGGCAGAGCACGCACTGCATGCTGGTGGCACATCCCAACTCCAGAGACACTTCAGAAGGAGGCAAAAACCAAAGTCACCCTACATCACTCCACAGGGTCTAGCCTAAGAAAACGAAACCCCAGACACAAAAATGCTCCACGTTCCCTGAAATGGTGACAAACCGCAGGGGGCATTCTTCCTAACATTGAGGGGTTGAAGCCCAGGGTACATCTTTTGCTTGATGGACTATAAATGGCCATGTAGGATGTAGCAATGAGAACAAGACAGAGACATCACAGTGCTCCAGGAAAGGAGGAGAGCAAGGACATAATGGGGCTTCAGGGATACTGTTTAACAGGTGAAATGATGGATGAACATGAACACGCAGAAGAAAACACGCAGAGATGAAAAAAAAATGCTTGGTTACAGTTAAGATGGTTCCTTTTACATCATCAGGTAGCATCCCTAGTGGTTCCTGATGTCAGTAAGCAGAAGGCAGAGATGAGTTTAAAACTGTATTTGCCATGGGACAGACACTTAGGACCTTAGCTGGTGACTACCAGAGTGTATATTCCCCTTTCTCATCAAAGCTCCCAGAAAACCAATGGCTCTTGGTTCTTGAGAGCTATGGAGGAAGGGGTGGGAACAGGGGGCATGTCTTGGTTTGGCCAACCCTAGGTGGACCCCAACTTCCCCCATCCATCCTGGGATGAGAGCACTCAATAGCAGGGCTGTCTGAAGGTCTGGCACCTCTGCATGCCCATCCAGCTGCTGCCTCACCTGGGGCTCCAGCCGCCTCACCTGTCCCAGCAGGCCCCCACCCTGCCAGGGTACCTACCAGCCTCGTTTTGATTGGAGGGTACATGCAAACTCCAGTGGTCTCTTCCTTCATGGGGAGAGAGAGTGGAGGAGAGCAGCGAGAGTGTGCACAGTGGGGGCTGCTGACGGGCTCTGCCTGCTCACGAGGAGAGGAGGAGAAACAGGGAGGAAGAGGTGATAAGACAGGAGGAGAGAGAGGAGAAGGGAGGGAAAGGAGAGAGAGACAGCACAGTGCAAGATGGATCTGGCGACCCAGACTACTCAAGCCAGTGTCATCCATGGCTGCTTTCTAAATGCTGTTAGCGTCTGGACTGCTCGCTGCCAGTCCCACCAATTACCCTCCTCTCTGTCTCTCTCTTCTCTGGTCTTCACCTCTCTTCTCTAATTCATGAGCAGAAGGACAAACCAACCCCCCTTCCCAAGGATAGCAGAGCCAAATTCTCTCTTTGTACCAGGAGCATAGGACTGGAAGCAGTGCTCCACCCTTCCACCCCACCCCCCACCCCATGAAGCATCACCAGGGTTCTGAAGCATTGCCCAGGCCAAGTCACAAGCCGCGCCAAGAGTTAGCAATGTCAGGCATGGGACCACACACTGGAGAGCGGTTGCCTTCTGTGCCCAGTGCCTTCCCACCCTTAGCCAAGGAAGGTTACTGCTTATGGTGTGCAGGCGAGTGAGAGGACACCAACAAAGAGTGACACTGCTAAGAGGCACAGAGGTCAGGATTTCATCTTTCTGGCTCTCTGCCATCTGGGTTCAGAACTCAGTCAGAGCTGGTCCCATTTTCCTCACCCATGAGCCCAGGTTTAGGCATCTCCTACTGGAGGTGGGGGCGCCCTGCAGCTTAGCTGGAAGACATACCAAGCATTGCGGAGAAAGTGCCACACTTCTGGGAAAACAGCACCCCCACCCCTCTGGCCCCGAGGAGTGCCATGTGCCCAGCAAAGGTACAAAAGCTTGTTCAAGTGAGGATGAGGATGGCAAACAGAGGACGTTCAGTGTTAGGAATAGAGGACTGCTGAAGGGTTAGTGTGGGCTTCAGGGAGGGACCACTCACTCCAGAGAACAAACACATGCATCTTTTAGCTCAGGAAACTTGGCAGCATCCCACAGGGAGAATTAAAATACAGCCTCTAGGTAGCTTTCACTAAAAAGAATGATCAAGGAAATTACAGGCCTCCCTCCCTCTCCATATCTATCTGACTCTGTCCTCTGACAACCTTGCAGAGCTGAGCAGCTGACAGGGGGGCTCTCATGACCATAACCTCCCTAACACAGCGTTGCTTCACACTTACATTTAGGAGATGCAGAAATTGTTCCTGCAAAGTTGGCCTCCCAGGTTCCACCCCCTCTTTGTGGACTGTTTCTAAGTCCTTTCTTCAAAGCTAAGTGAATCTGTATTAGTCACCTGTGGTTAAGGTTTACCAGCCTACTTAAAAATCCTCCTCCTGTTCTCTTTGGTCCTCAGGAGAAATCCTACCTGCTTAAGAAGTTACAAGATGAAGCCTGTAGGCGGTTAGCTGGCTTCATGGCCCCAGGATGTCCATGCTCTAGCTAGAAACAGCCACACTGGGCATGCTCCACACATATCTCTGCACGCAAGCTCCTGGACCTTTGCTCTTACTGCTCAATGGGGGAACTCAACATGTGTTTCGTAAAGGAAATAAAATCTGTCATGAATAACCAAGAAACATCATATTACCAAATGGGGAGAATTTGGACAGATGATGATTAGGAATGACTTAGGGCATTGTGCAGCGCTGAACTGTTTTATGGTAAATGATGACCATTGTTCCAATACTTCTGACCTTCCTAAACAGTCACCTGAGTACATGTAAGCAAAAGAATGTTCTTAGACTCCTACTAACTCCACACCTTTGACTCTTAGTCATTGAGCAGGGAACAAGGTATCAATAACATGTCTTCCAGGATAGCTCCTTCTCCACAGGTCATGGGGACTAAAGAGCAGGAAAAGAGTCCCTGGTCAAATAGAGTTAGGGAGGCAGTTGACCCCAGGACAGAATGACCCCAGGACAGAATAATGGCCAGTAAGTGAAAGCAAACAGAGATTTCCACCTACCCAAAGACCCCATGAAAGATACGAAGAGTGTGTTAGATGCATCTGTGACTGATAACACAGTAAACTGACCAGACATCTCTACGCCCCTCCTGAACCCTGGGAGCCACAGGCAGATAGATGGAAACCTGGACTTGAGGCTGAGTTCTAGCCCACCTGGTAGAATGGAGTTCCAAAGAAACACTAAACTGTTGAGCCATCTGGAAACCCTGTCCTGACACCCAACTAGAGCCTGATCCCATGTCCCATGTGGCCTTCATCAGACCAGAGCAATGGCTCCCAGTAACGTCCACACTTGCCTAAATTGCCATGTGCCAGGATACACCGGACCTGCTCTGTAGCCTTGTAGGTGAGTAGTTTATAAGATGCAGAGCTCAGAGAGGGACAAGACACAGGGAAGAGTCAAGACGACAGAGGGGACAGGTGTTTATGGTCTGTTACTAGCCGGAGGTAGGCTGGCTGACCCAATATGAAGCAGGTCTTTGTGTGCCTAGAGTCCACTTTTGACTCTTTTTTTTTTTTTTCACCTGAAGACTTTAAAATCTGTCACTTCACAGAGACTGGGCCAGGCTAGACAGTCATAAGGTGATATTAGTTCTCAGAGAATCTCATGGAACATTCCTGAATGAATGCCAGAACATCTGGTCTTTTCTCTCCAGTTTCCTTCTAGTGCTGGCCTGAGGATTATGAAGTACCATAGAAATTCTCAGAAGAAATGTGGGGACCAGGCAGAGCCTGTGAGCTTGAGGGGTGACTACAGGAGGTAGGTTGCTTGCTGTTTTCTAAGCATCAGCAGAGAATTTTACCATTCTTGTCTGGTAAAGTACAGCCTTCCTCTTTTGAAGGAAGACCCAGAGAGAGCAATCAGGGGTTAAGAGTATAGATTTGGCAGCTGAGAAACCATGCCTCACGCAGGCTGAGTCTCTTAGACCGCAGTCACAAGCTCCTTCATTCCCATGTCTCATTAAGGGAGCTGTGGGACCCAACTTGGGTTAAAGGCTTGAAGGCCATCCCAGAGCTTCCTCCAAGCCTAGGCTCTCAGGGTAAGGCTGTGAGAGGTCCAGGGAGGGCCTCTGAGGCAAGCTTAAAGGGAGAGGGACCACTTAGGAAAAAGGAGACACATCGTGACTCAGTCACCTGCCATATGGCTTGGGTTCTACTCTCAGACCTGATGCCAACCTGTTGTGAGAGCTGCAACAAGTGCCTATCCCTGTGTAAGCCTTGCCTTCTAAGTCTGTAGTGACAAAACAGGATGAGGTTGTTCCAAAGCTCCACTCCTAATGACAGGCCGATACAAGCCAGGCATGAGCTGTGCTTACACGGTAGCACCCCAGCCTCAAGCCCAGGACCCTGAAGTGGACACAGTTGCTGATATAGTGGAACCTGGGAGCCGAGTCCACTCTCTCCTGAGCTGTCTAATGGCAAAGTGAGACAGACACTGCTCTACCGGAGCAGAAATAAAAGGAGACCAGAGAAAGGGAAAACGCAAACTGCCAAGTCCCCTTCCCTCCCTTGCACTCTCTGGCACTCATGAAAACAGGATTTACTTGGAACAAGAAAAGGGCAGAGCCTACAGTGCCAAGACACATCCTCTGCAGAGCCTGCATATTCATACTTGAACATCAGGTCATCCCGAGGACACACAGTCACTGAGACCCCCCTTGAGTAACTGCCTCACTACAGCTCGAGGACCTCAGCTCCATATCTAAGAAAGCCTCCTGGGCCCCAGTTCAGAGCTAAGTCAGAGTTGTCCAGAGATGCAGAGAGGCACCCCACGAGAGGGGGTGACAGTCCCCGAAGGAGGAAGTCACTTGGCAGATCTCAAGGAGTTACTGCCACATGCTGTTTCCGTTCTACCCCAAGTCTGCAACATCCAAGCAGAGAGCGTTTGATTCTACAAGTAATCAAGTCTATAGGACCAAACACGGGGTTTCGAGAGGACTCCGATTACTCTTGCAAAAAGTCATGACATATTTTTAAAAATAAATTGACTATAGTTCTTAGAGGCACCAGGCTCTTTAGTGAATTAATACTTTGTTCATGCTTGCTTGCTTTTAATACAGAATAGTGCAGGCCTATTTTTTTTTAATATTTATTTATTATATTTAAGTACACTCTAGCTATCTTCAGACACTCCAGAAGAGGGCATCAGATCTCATTATGGATGGTTGTGAGCCATCATGTGGTTGCTGGGATTTGAACTCACGACCTTCAGAAGAGCAGCCGGTGCTCTTAACCGCTGAGCCATCTCTCCAGCCCAGTGCAGGCCTATTTTAAGTCAGGTTCTCGCACCGTAGCCCAGGCCAGCCTGGTACTCATGGCAATCTTTTTTCCTCAGCCTCCCAAATACTTGGATTACTGCCTGTAATGCTTAGGTGAGTTTTTTTTTTTTTTTAGTTATCAAACAAATCTCCCTTCATCCTCTAAGACCCAGTGACCCCAGACAGGGGATAACCACTCAGACAGATGCGCGTGGCATCCTCTGTAGCATAACTGGACAGCTTGGAAGTTACCTATCAGTCAAACTCACAGGGATAGCTTTACCTGGCTTCTGATTCCTGCTAAGCAGATTTCCCTACACATGGTCCCCAGAACATAGCTGTCTCTACTCTCTCCCTCACAGATTCTCAGGATGCACCCGAAGAGTTCCCAGCTCGCTCTGGCTGGCTGCCCTCCAGAACGGGATGTTCTCAGATGGCTGCCAGGGGTTCCATCTTCCACAAGGTACTCCTAACAAGAAGCTTCAGCAGAGATGTATCCGGCAACTCCTGACCCAGGCATGCTACTTTTTGACTTTCTTCCATGACCCCTGTCCTCTTCCCCATCCTGGAATTTTTTTTTTTTAAGTGTCAAATTCCCCAAAGATTTTCTCCAACCCAACCCATAGAGCTCAGTGGGAGGGGCCAGATACCAGGGTTCCTGATCCCGTGTGGTCTCGTGTGCTTTGCCTATTCCAACACTCAGTTTCTGTATCTGTGCAAAGGGCTGCAGAGGCCTTGCTGAAAAGCTATCAGTTATGGTAGCTCTGTTGGACAGCCAGGGGAGAAGGGACTTTGGTCTTGGCAACCCATCTAGCAAGAAGACTGAGAGTAACCATGGCATTTGCTCAATTGTGACGGTCCCCAGAGCAGGGTCCTCCCTGGCAGCTCTCAGTTGTTCTTTAGACTGGCATAACTTGCTAGGCAAAAGAGATAGCTGTAGACATGGCGAATGCTGTGTCAGCCCAGATGCTGCTGAAAGCCTCCCAAGAGTCCCTCTTCTAAAAGCTGATGCCCAGTGACTCTCCCTCTAGCCTCTCCCTGGGCAGCTCCTGTGCAGCTTACATGATGCTTGGCCATTTATCAACCTGACTTTCTGGCCACCCTTGAGCTGCCCTTTAACCTGGAGCTATCCCGTAACTAAGTACAAAGCTCTCAGGAGATCGGTTCTGACTTGATTCATATTTTGCCTCACAACCCAAATGGTGATTTATGTGTGCCCCAAGGCGGACCATGATTTATGCTTAACTTTATTGAGATATGGCTGAGCCTAGCCAAAGGTAATTTTCAAGTTTGCCTGAACCATCTAATACAACTTTATATATACTCATGTTGCCTTCTAATCTCAATGTCTCTCTCTGTCTCTCTCTGTCTCTTTGTGCACGTGTGTGTGTGTGTGTGTGTGTGTGTGTGTG
>JADRCD010187000.1:1872-27827 GCA_019843815.1 Montemys delectorum | reverse complement strand
AAAAAATATTTGCATTTTCTACCTACGTGGCTAAAATACAAATTTCATAGACTGTAGATAAGATATCGGTTCCTGCCAATTGCTAGGGATTTCTGAGCAAGTTACAACTGTGACTGCTTTCTCTCCAATGCAGCGGTTCAGCCTGGAGTCCTGAGGTCCAAGGCAGGCACTGTGGGGCTGACTTTGTAGAATACTTGCTCTTACCGCTGCAGCTTGCAAATGCTGGCTTGTGAGACGTGCCTGGTCTCAGCTGAATGAAGCTGTTTCTGCCTAATTTGTTTTTAGGAGGCTCTGGAGAGCCCTGTGACTCTGCCTTTGTTAGAAAGGCACTCAGGGCTATCAGAAAAGCAGTGCAGAGAGTTTCCCACAGTATCCAGCACCCCGGGCAGCCAGTGGGTCCTGACCATCAGGAAATTGGATAGTAGAGAAATGAAACTTGTGTTCCCCAGGAGAGCTGTGCTCGGTTTCTGCCTGAGCTGTTGCCAGGGGTTTCCTCCTCCTCTTCTTCGACTAATGGGTGAGGTTGGAAAAGCAAAAGGCTACATGGCTGGGCCACTGCCATCATGAAAGGGAACCCCATATATGAATGGCACCCCTGCTTGTCCAGTTCCTGGAGGAGTAGAAGGCAGCAGGCACAAGGAGAGAAACCAGCATGAAACAAGAGGCTGTATTCTTTGCATTGCATAGGTTCTGCTCACGGTTTCCTCTTTGGGGAGGTGAGAGAAGGAATTGTAGCTGGCTGGGCTTTCATTCACTGTCCATACAAAGTCTTGAATCATCTTGTGCCTTGGAAAGCTGACAGCTTTGATAGCAACTCATTTGCGAAGGCCTGCTGACGGCTCTGCATTCCACGGAGCCATTTTCATTAGCTCCAATTGCATGAACACTGTTCAAAACACCGTTGGCATACTAGACATGAGCCTGCGTCTAGTGTGAGAGGAAGGCTCTTCCAAGGGTGCGTTGCTTCACGACAGGCGATACTTGAGAATGGGAGAGGCTGTCCTCTCAGGGCTCAGCTGGGGTGATGTAGTGCCAGCCCCGTGGCTTATGCAACAGAAAGACTTAGCTGGTGCATTGGGGTGTTGTGAGCACTTCCGGGTCGCAGCCCAGCACAGCACTGAGGTGCCCAAGCACACTCTACATGAATGGTTAGATGTGATGGCACCAAGGACCGACACCCTGAAGAGATTATGGGGGTTAATGGGATGTGGTTGAGGACTCAAGGGTCCTAATTGGCCTTTAGAAAGCGCCAGGGTTTTCCTGATCTTTGATGTGGTGTTTGCTCTGCTCCCTGAGGCAGTCTTACAGAGAATGTGCATTTTCAAGGATGGTCAAGTCTCTTGGTTGCACTACTGAAGTCTGTCTATGGGATTCCCAAGCCAAGTGGCTCACATCCCGCAGGACCTTGCCCTGGTGGGGAAGGTGGGAGGGCTTAGAGTAACAAACATTGTTTTCCTTACACCACGGATGCTGGTGGACTCATTGTAGAACCTGAGTAGAAGACAGGGTTTAGGCTGGGTAAAGCTGTTCTCTCAGAAGAAGCCCCTTCTCTGTAGCCTGCAGAGACTTGAAAGTCGCCCTGAGCTGTTTGGGAGTTTCAATGGGGTCCTTTCGGCCAACAACTCAACTAGGTGTTACCCATTCCTGACCCTCGGCATTTTTCTTGGTGAAAGGTGTCTAGGTGGGTCATTGTCTCCCCTGTTACTGTGCAACTCCATTTAGATGTCTTTCCTGTATTTACATATTTTAAGCAGCTTCTACAGTAGTAGGCTTCCATGTGACCCTTAGTAGGCTATTGGCTGCTCTCTACACACTGATGCTAAAGCCCTCTTGCTAAGGGCAGTATTTACATATCTCATTGAACACAAGCTGAGACAGTGCCTCCCAAGAGCCTTTCCCTCTACCGACTAGTAGTTTTGGCACTAGAGGATACTCTCCACACGACGAGAAAAGTAAGCACCCACCCAGCTGCAAACCCTGAGATGCGTGACATGTTGTGCAGTAGTTACGCAAATGTCGTGGAAGTGACCAGCTCCTTTCTGATTGGGTTTCAGTCCCACGAGATGGCCTCTGTCTGATACTGCGTGGGTAGCCAAGAACTGATAGGCCACGGGCCTAGGGGAGAACCAAATGCTAGTCTGTTCCTGATATACCACCGCACTAGAATGAGTCCTAATGGCCTTCTGCTGGGCCCACGGATCAACTTCTGACTTGGCCATCAGCAGAGACACTTTCTCTTGTAGTCGATAGGCTAACACAGACCTGTAACTGGTCTGTGCCATTGTTCAGAAAGTGAAAGGTTCGGAATACTCCATTCTAAATTGGATTTCTTCATTACATCCCTACCTCCACCCCCCACCCCCCAGGGCTTAGGGAACCATTCTGAAGAGGAGGCAGAAAGAGTGTAAGAGCCAGAGCAGGTGGATAATGGCAATGAACATGCCTTCCAGACACAACAGTATGGACACGTATGTGAACTCAGAGACCATGGCATGTACAGAGGGTCTGCACAGGTTCAAACCCTACAGTGTTCAACAGAGAAGGTGAAGTAGGCACAAGCTCTCATCCCTGTTCAACAAGCTATCTCGCAAAGGTTTTCTCCATTCTCCAATGGGATCTCATTTGGTATATTAACCATACTTAAGGGAGGCACCATGCCAAGCAGTAGAGGGCCAACACAAAGTGGACACAGTGGTATTTCTGTAGACTTTGTCTCATTGCTTTGTTTGGACATTATTATTATTATTATTATTATTATTATTATTATTATTTTGGTCTTACTGATCTTTTGTTGTATATTATGGTTTCTGCTTTTGTGTTTTTATGGGTTTCTGTGTGTGTTATATTTTTATGTTTGGTTTCTAAAAGAGAAAGAGAGGGTGTGGAGTTGGGTGGGTAGAGAGGTAGCAACGATCTGCGAGGAGCTGAAGGAGGGAAAACTGTGATCAGAATGTATTGAATTTTATTTTCAATGAAAAATAGTCTCCATGCCCGAGTTTCCGTTGACTGCTGTCTGCTGAGTAACACTGCAGAGGGAGCAGCCATTGGCGATCTGCAGTTGTGGCAGGTGCCTATGTAGTCATTTCCATAAACTTAAAAAAGAAAACAAGACAAACTGCCAAACCAGTTTAGCAAAAAGCTGGTGGCATTGCCCTTGGCTGGCTTCCCTGGCCTCCTATTTCCTGGATGGGACATCTTTGACTTCTTAAATTAAGCTCTGTGATATTTGTCTTCTAGAAAGTTCTCCTCATGCCTGCAGCTTGATTCTCTCACCCCTGACTCCCTTTCATGGGTGACAGAGGACATTCATCTCCCCCCCAACCCCCCCCAAAAAGAAAACTGTGTCTCCCAGTGTTCAGGACCCTGGGCCAGTTGGTTTAGCCTCCTGTTAACCCACGCTGGGGAATCTAGAACTTGGTTGTCTCTAAGGATACTTTCTAGGGCTCACTGATGTCCCACTGATGTCCCACTGACACAGGGATACAGCAGCAGCCGGGATGGCGTATCTGGCAGGGTGTAACATTACATGCACTTCCTGTGAGCTGTTTTTATTTGTTTTGTTTTGTTGATTTTTTTTTTTTTTTTTTTTTTTTTTTTTTTGAGGAGGCAGTCTGAGGTGGGAACAGTTACTGTGGCAGTCTGGAGACTCCAGGTGGGATCCTTTCGTTCCCTTCCGTGTCTGGTCATCTCATTTAGTGTTAAGGAATATGTGGGGTTTTATTCTAATTTTTTTTCCTTATGGAACCTTGGGTCTTATTAATGCTTCATAGACACTGTTTATACGGAGGGAAAAGGTTCCATTATCTGAGTTAATCCCTTTTCCTTAGCCAGATTGTGAGTTCCACAAAGGCCTTCAGGCAATATACCCCCAAATAAATCTTGTACTTCAAAAGGAACACAAATCAAGGATTACCTTGGGGTCACCAGGATAGAATGACAACTGGGAAGCTGTAATGCAAGCAGGGGTCACCAGGGGAAGAGAATGGGTTCAGGGTGACAGGGCTGGTAGTCGGAGGAGAGCATGGGGTGAAGGTTGTCTGCAGAGACTCGAGCCTCTGGGAATCGAGTCTACTGCAGCAGAGAGAGTTAGTAGCCAATGATTTATCTGTTACCAGATGAAGGTTTGTGTTTGCCTTCACTGAGGTCACAGCCAAGAGTAGTAGGTGAAAGTTGTTATCAGAGATTCCTACCGAACTTGGTACTCAGCTTTCAGGTAACTCAATGGTGCCTTCTACTGTTGGTGAGCTCCACAGTGGAACAGATTTACAGAGTGCCCGCTGTGCATCTTAGGACCATATGCAACCAGGCTCTGCCCTTTTCTGAGATGGTCCTGTGTCTTAGGTCCTGTGTCTTTTCTTGGTGCTGTGATAAATATCCCCACGAGAGCCAGTTGAGAGGAGCAAGGCTTTATTTATTTGGTTGGCTCATGAGTCCATGGTCCGTCATGGCCAAAGGCTCTCGAGGCATCTGGTCACATTACATCTGTGCTCAGGGAACAGAGTTCGATGAATATATGTGCTCAGGTAGGTTTCTCCTTTTAATGCAGTCTGCAACTGCATCCCATGGTATGGTGCATGTTTGCAGCCCGAGTAAGTTCTCTTAACTCCATTAACACCATCTAGTTGGTTTCTCACAGCCATACCCAGAGACTTATCTCCTAGGTGATTGTAGGTACCATACCATCAAGTTGGCAATCAATGTTAACCATCACTTACTTCTGAGGAGATTAATATCTATTGTTTTGGAGAATAAAAAACTATGTAAATATTAGCTGGTCTATAGGAGTCAGAGAACCCTCGTTTTGTGGATTTCTGTAAAGAATAGTGTTGTATGTGTCTTTTAAGCCTTTCAATGCTAAGGTCTTCTGTGCCTTCAGATCAGGTAGTTGTCAAAGACTGATAACTCAGCCTTGCCTCTGTGGATGGTAGCCACTCTGTCAATAGCTTCCTCACCTTCTCCAAAGTAGCCATGTTAGAGGAGATTTTACCCTGGTTGGATGTCTTCACCCTCAGGCCCAGGTTTCTGTTTTATGCTTACATTGGATTCTGGTTTCAGTGCAGCATGATGATGTTCACTGGCAGCGTGGGTGCAAAGTTCTACAAGGTAGCATGAGAACTGGGAAGGAATGACATTGGTGGTCTGTGTAGGTTGTCACATGGGGAATCATGCTTGCTTCTTGTCCACACGCCATGGTCATATAAATACCTTCTCTAATGTGGCTGAGAACATTTGGGAGCCTACAACAGCCTTGCCCTGGTGGTCCAGTGGAGTGATTTGGAATGTTTCTCAGTTGGACTATTGTGGGTTTTAAGTTGTCTAGCCAGAGAAGTTGGTTTTGAAGGTAAAAGAAGATAATGATCATTTGAAAGCTCTTTGACAATGTCAGGAGTTGGTGTGTATGATAGACCTTCTGCAGGGATTGGGGTCCTCATCAGAGGCAGAAGGTGGGGAAAGAATCTATTTTTTGACAACATCTGGATACAGTGGAGAGAGGAAGAGCAGTTAATACAAATGCACATCTTAAAAAATGTTTATTCTTAACTTTCACTCATATATATGATGAAATGTCTCCTCAGCCGCGTGTACCCTTTCAAATTCCCCTACATCCTCCCACAAAACATACCCCTCCCAACTTCATGACCCCATTTTCCCCTTCTAATAATCCACCAACCCAAATTAATGCTGTCCTACAGTAGAATGGATGTGGGATCATAAGTTGGAGGATGAAAATCTACCAGTGGTCACACCATCAAAAAGAATGGTTCACCCTGTGCGAAGTAGAACCTCCCTCTTCCAGCACCGAACGACTGCCAGCAGCACTGTAGTTAAGGGGTAGGGGCTGGTGAACATCTCCACGTATGTTGGAAGTTTGGTTGGCTTGATTTTGTGTAAAGAAATAGGCTGCTGTGAATTCATAAGTGTGATAGACAGGTCATGTCCGGAAGATGGCATCTTATAGCACGCCAACCCTTTGTGTCTCAAATTCTTTCTGCCTATTCCTCTGGGGCATTCCCTGAACCTCGGTAGGGCAGGGGTTGATAAAGATGTTTCATTTAAGAGTGAAGGACTGTCTCATCTCCACAGCACCTTGACTAATTGTGTGCCTCTGCATCGACTACTGCCCATTGTAGAACCAAGGCAGAGAGTGGCCCACGTCTATGATAGGTATAAACATATTTAGAAGGCGGCTTGGCGACTTGGCCTTTTTAACAAAATAACAAAATAGCAGGTTCTACCCTAGGACCCATGACCCCCCCCCCCAAGCCATGGGCTTTTGAACTATTATCCTGCTTCAGGTATGAAATTCCCTCTTGTGGATCAGTTCTCAAGCCCAGTCAGAAGTTGGTTGTTATGGCAGCAGTGGGTCCATCTGGTCTGGGAGGTTAGGATTGGAGCATGCGGAGCCTAGCAAAGGGTGAGGCTACTTACTGATGTGCCTTCTCCACCAGCTGCCTGCATGGCACATGCAGAAGCTAGCCGGCAGGTAGGAAGTGCCCTGCTCAGTTTGAGATG
Source organism: Montemys delectorum (assembly GCA_019843815.1). Taxonomy (NCBI): domain Eukaryota; kingdom Metazoa; phylum Chordata; class Mammalia; order Rodentia; family Muridae; genus Montemys; species Montemys delectorum. Next base: position 21,314 of record JADRCD010187000.1, on the reverse strand, counting down.
GATTGTGTCTTATAGCCAAAGTGAAATTCACTTCTTTGGACCTGATTCCCGTAGGGTTGAAAGGAGATCTGCCAGAGTTCACTGCGGCTTGGCTGAGCTGACTGGGACGTTGACTGTGTTCTTAGGGTCGGCCTTTTCTTTAGAATGGTTGGCAACTGTAGACAAACCTGTTCTACTAGTTTGTGAGTTTTCCAGCATAATGAACTCAAATCTTTGCTTCTCATGGCTCTTGGTTTTCATGCTTGAGGAGAGCTATAGGGTTTACAATGTTTTGTGTAGCCGCATTCTCCCTTGGAAATATTCACCAATAGTGATAGTAACAAACAATGCAGGATGTACTTGATCTGAAAGACTCTGTGGCCGTCCATGTCTACTGTCACTCTGACCTAGTCATTGGGTGTTTGGGAAACTTCTGCATGTGCCAGGTTGTCGATAGCTTCTGCTTTTTGAGGACAGACAATAACCAGGCAGGTCTTCCATGAGGAGAAGGGAAGTAGCACTATTTAGAGTTCTCATTCACGGACTCCCGCTTTGCAAACATCTCCGTGGGGCTGTCTGTGTCCTCTTAAAAGATGAGGCTTTGGACAGGGGATTCTGAGGGACCACCACAGGTAGTTTCCAGGATATAGGAATCTGTGGTTCTGCGAGTATGAAAGTGCCACGTAACGGAACTGTAAGTCCACGAGTGGTACAGAACTGATGCAAAGGGAAAAATCATCATGGTTCTTAATGGTCAAGAGAGGCTCTGCCAAGGAAGATAGAAAAGCAGATGAAATGTCTAGATAACTTCTCAAAGTAGGGAATGGAGGTTCACCTGTGAAGCTGAGGTGTTAATGTGCGAGAGGGGCAGACTTTGGTAAAGGTTGGGAAATTCATGTGGGAGTATTGAAGGGATCAGGGATTTTCTTTTTTTTTATATTAGATATTTTCTTTATTTACATGTAAATTTTTCCTTTCCCAGATTCCCCTCCAAAAACTAAACAAACAAACAAAAACAACAAGAACAAACCCCTTTTTCCTCCCCCCTCCTTATGCCTGCCACCCCACCCTCTCCCACTTATTGGCCCTGGCATTCCCCTACATTGGAACACAAAACCTTCACAAGGCCAAGGTCCTTTCCTCCTATTGATGATCGAATTTTCAATCCTCTACTATACACATGCTGCCAGAACATTCAGTCCCACCCTGTATAGTCCTTGATTGGTGGTTGGGTCCCTGGGAGCTCTGAGGATACTAGTTCATTCCTTCTTAAAAGGGGGAATCAAATACCCACAGAAGGAGTGGCAGAGATTAACTATGGAGCAGAGACTGAAGGAAGGACAAGCATATAGCTATCTCCTGAGAGGCTCTGACAATACCTGACTAATACAGATGTAGAGGCTCACAGTCATTCATTGAACTGAGTACACGGTCCCCAATGAAGGAGTTAGAGAAAGGTTCTATGGAGCTGAAGGGTTTGCAGCCCCTTAGGATGAACAACAACTACTAACTGGGATCAGGGATTTTCATTTTCCCCCTTTTCCATAACTACTTTTCTGTACTGTGCCAACCACCATTTATGCATTTAATATGTGATCCCGAGAAGACACCATATGAAGCAAATACAGTGTGTTTATGGATGACCCTGTCATTACATTTGGAACCCTTCCATGCTGGCAGGTGATGTTCTCAACTAAATGGCTCTATGTTCCCATTTCCACCATATATGGGTTTCTTCTGTGCTCTGGCTTTTTCTTTGAAATGACAACATTTTCCCGTTATGTATAATAAAGCCTCCCCCGTGGACCTATGGAGTACTACTGAGTTCTGAGTGAATAAATAACAGAATTTAAAAAATCGGTTCCTGACTTTTACCATTGTTAAGAGCTCACTCTGTTTTGTATTAGGCTCTGGGTGTGCATCTGTAACCAAAGGACTTGATTTCTCACCTTCTATAGCTGTAGTCTAGTGAAAGATAAACACTCTCTCATTCCACAAGTTAAGTTCATTCCACAAGTTAAGTGGGAGATAATGAGTTTTATGAGCATTTATAGTGACCAAGAGCAGGAGGGTATAAGAATAAGAGGCACCCTTCTTTTAGATTTGAGTCAGTGGCGACCTCTCTGAGTATGCAGAAGCTTGTGAGGGAAACGGGTTTGGTTGGACCCAGCAAGAGAGAGATGGCACAAGTAGGGAGAAAAGTCAGTGCTTAAGGCTCGGGGGCAGGAAAGAGCCACCATCTTGGAAAAGTTGAAAGAACAGAAGGGCGGGGCTCTTATAAATAATAGGGTAAGGATGGGGTGGAGGCTGGCATCTATCATATATGCTTTCTTGTTGAGATAAGAATTTACTATTTCATCCTATGTTGAAAGGAAACCCATTGTTGACTTTAAAGTGGGGTGGAGATGACTAAATTCAACATGATTTAATTCATCATATTGGTACATTGAGAAAAGAGTGGAAGGAACATGAGGCAGAGAGACCGGTCGAGAAAGGATCAGGTAAGGCATGACACTGGCTGCTGTGTCGGCAGTGACAGCATCATTGGGCAATAGGATGGCTTTCAAATGCATATAAAGGGTAGACGTTTGGACCTTGGTGTGGTGACTGGGTTTAGGAAGGTCCTGGGAAAAGGTGTCAAGGTGGAGTCATGGCTTCTGGCTCTTATCACCAGGTCAAAAGTTAAACAACAGTGTGAAAATGCTTTCTTAGGACAGGCCATTTGGACACACCCTTTTTCAGCAAATGGCAGGGCAGGCGTTTGTACCAAACATGAAAGTAGTAAATGTCCCCTGAAAGTGGAATCCACTGGCCTGGGTCTCATGAGTTGAGTAATAATTGCAGTTTTTACTTCCTAGGCTGTAGTTCCAGTTAAAGCATGGTAGATTGCTGGAGTGCCCTTGTGCAGGACCATAAGGGGCACTGGTTTTTTCCCCTTAGCATCCTGCAGCAGGAAGAGACTGAGGATCTTCCTCTCCTTCATTTGCACCATCGTGTGAAGGGACTTTGACACTCTGACCACATGAACCTGTATTGGACGGGCCCTGATGATCATGATGTGCATTGTTATCTGCATCTCGGGTTGTGCTTATTGAGAATGCTTAGTATTCACAGCTTACTAGCCCTCATTATCTGGGTGGAGGCAGCCTTGCTTTCCCGATGGGGGGAAAGGACACTTGCTTAGCCGTATGTGAACTTGCGGGGATTTTCCTCTTTCTTTAGTGAAAGAAGCAGCATGGAACAGTTCGTTGTGCTTCTTTAATGAACAAGTAGACAGACTGCTGCTGGAAGGGGGTCAGGGTGTGATGGATGTACAAACCTTAAGAGGGTTTTCAAGCCGAAGTAGTGAGGGTGAGACAATCACAGACTACCAAGGTGAACCCTTGCTGAATTCATTCTCATGGAGTTCCTTAGGATCCTGCCCTAAGATGGCTAGACTTGAAGAAAGGATAGTAATAATTCTGAGGAAAGTTACATAAGCTCTGGTAAAGAGCTTACACTTTAAATAAACTCATAACAGAAGAGATTTCGATGTTTGGCAATATTGGCTGCTTTTTTTTTTTTGCAGGCACAGAATGTGGTGTTGTGTGACAGTCTCCTGCCTGAGGGGTTGTAGCCACTATTTTAGGGATGGTTTCCCAACGTTAGACACTCAATATGCACTACTCCAGATAAATGTGCGAACAAGTCTCTTTTTCAGGTTAGCCTGAGTTGACTCATCAGAGGATCTGCAGCTGGGATGAAGGTTTGCCTGATCTAAAGCAGAGCTTCATGTCTGTGACTTTTTTTTTTTTTAATATCAGAAACAAGGAGCAGAGAAGGATTTCTGTGCTCGGCCTTTGTGGCTACACAATAAACAACACTGGGAAGATCAGAACTGCACCGGATAGGTGAGAATTGACAAACTTTAGGGGAATTTTAGAGAAGGGAGCTTACATATGCCTCCTTGATTCATCCCAGGGCTTTGACCAGCCCTTACAGTGATGACTAATGCCAAGCCCTCCCACCTCTGGGTCTGACTGTCCCAATTCGAAGTGCTTGTTGAACAAGCTAATGGATTATTTGTCTGCATTTTTTGCTTGTTCAGCATATTGTATTCATGCCCTCTTGGTGCTCTCAGATGACAGCAAATGTGAACCTGGTTAGATGTTTCTGGGGAATAGAAACATAGTGTTCCTACTGGGGCTGGTTTATGCCCATTCTGTTTGAACTTTGCCTGGCATGACTATCATCCCTGCTGTGTCAGGTGAGTCTATTGTAATCTTTACCACTTAACGTTCACACCACCCTTCCTTAAGTACCCAGCTTTTGAAAAGGAAAGAAGGCAACTCTAGTGTGCACGGAGGAGGAGGCACAGCCTTGGTGGTGGGAGGACACGGATTCCCAGAGGTTTATGGCTGAGGTTTTTTTGGGTAAGCTTTAAGAAAAAGTCACAAGCAGATCTGGTAGTCTTCAAAAGAGTGTCAAGTACAGAGATCTCTAGAATGAGAGGCGACCGTGCCATCCTCCTTCCCCTTTGAAAAGAATCCTTTTTCTTTCCCAGGGCTAGTGGCTGCTCTGCCATCCGTGTAGACACGCAGATGTTCAGGTGTGTGGTGCATGAGCTCTGAAAGGTGAACTGTGGAGACCTGGAGGTCCAGCTGTCTGGTGGGAATTCACACAGGGTTCTGGCCTCATTGATAGCTCATTGTGCAAACTGATCGTGCAGTTCTGTACAGTGAAGCATGATGTTGGTGACAGAGATCTGCTCAGAGGCCCCCAGGCCTAGGGAGTCAGGACTCTGTTAATTTTAGGCTCAAGCTTTTACTGAAGTCTCTCCTCACGGGCTCGCCTGGTTTTATTTTCAGAAGCAAAACAGATGCTTCCCCTGTAAATAGCCAGAATACATTCTTCCCAGTATCCTGGCTCGAAAGCCACTATTGAGTTCCTAACACTGGGAACACTGGGTGTGCGCACGGAAGAAGGCCCATCTCCCACTGTATTACATCCATCCCCTACCCTACTCCCTTTTTAAAAAGACAAAGTCTCACAAAGCTACTGAAACTGGCCTTTAATTCACTCTGTGGCCCAGGCAGGTCTTAAGCACAGTGGCTTCCTATCTCTCAACTAGACGGGATCACAGCCTATACCAATAACACAGCCTGACCACAACACTTGTGGCATTAGAATATACAGTACAGATATGCAGTGTAACCTTATTGGGGAAGTTGGCATTTAACCTAGGTGATTAGCCGTATCATAGGACGTCAATACTTTTGTGAAGGCTTGCTTAGGAATCCAGATTACTCACTCTAAGTATCCTTGACAACGAGACAACCACTTCTGCATGGCATCTGCATGAGTGTACCACCAACAGTAGCTTTAGATTGGTTTCCTGTGATTTTCATAAGGAAATGAAATTCTAGTTGTCACTTGCTTAATGGTTGACTCAGGCTCAGCATCACATGGATGAGGAACGGAGTTTAATTTCCAGCATGACGCTGTGCAGTTGCTTCACTTTCTAGTTTTGCAGCAGAAGTGTTATCTCTAAAAGTAAACACCAACTAAAACGCAATAGACTGTCCCCTGCTGGTATAGAGTTCTAAGAATGTGGGAAATGGACATTTTAGCCTTCCTGTGTTCGAAGTTACATAAAACAACTCAGTAACATGCCCTGGGCAGGCGTGTTGGCTCACATGGCCTCTCTGTGGTCTGAGAACCAATCACCTACTCTCATCTTGTAGCTCAGAGAAGTGTGGTAAGAGTATACTGTCAGGACTCCAGTTGTCACTCTGCGCCATGACTGACTGGCCCTTGTAGACTTGTCTAATAACTCCCATCAGTGCTGGGAGGTGGTAAATTCTGAACTAAAGATGGTAAAACACAGTTCTTTCCAACCTGCTCAGAGCAGAAGCACTTCATTTTCCCAAGGATACTTGAAACCTTCCATCTTTCAAAAAGACTTTTTTTTTTTTTTTTAAACTGTGTGTCTGTGAGTGGGCACGTGTGCGTGAGTGCAGGTGTTCATGGAGACCTGAAGAGGGCATGAGTTTTCCTGACACATGGGTCCTGTGGATTGAACTTGGGTCCTCTGCAAGAGCAGTGTGTGCCCTTAACCACTGGTTTATCTCTGTGGCCTCTACCTTTTATCCATTTTAACATAGGTAGAATGGCCTGAGTGTTTACTGTATTCATCATCCTAAAATATTCTCAGATATTATGCCAGAGTGCCCTTGTGGGTGAAGTCCTTAAATACCTAAGGAAGTACACGCAGTTCTGTGGAGCGCTTTGTGCTGTGTGAGCAGGCAGGTGGCTTTCATTATTTTTGCCCACCACCTCTGTGGGAGATATGAGGAACCTGACTGGCACAGGTTGGCAGCCCATGCTTTTCATGGATCCCAGTAAATGAAAGAGCCATGTGATGTGCTGGTCATCAGCTGAGGAGCTGTGCTCTGGAGATGCCAGCTCTATGATGACTCAGCACTCCTGATTCTATAATTCATCATGCCAGTGACTATGCTCACCTTGCCCTGGCTGTCTTAGACCAGAGTCAAGTAAGTGATGGTCTCTGGGATGCAGGTCCTCTGGGTCGTAGTTTGGCACATTATGCAGCTCGAAGGCAGGCTGAGGCTGTTCAAGCCCAGGAGTTGGTGGCATGTGGGCTGTGTCTGCCCCAGAGATATTGGACAGATTACCTTGATTCCAAAGTGGCCAGATGAGAAAACTGACCTGCACAGCCTTTGAAAGCAAAATACTTACTCCAGAATTCCAAAAAAGGGTTCTCTGATGCAGTAGCATTCTCCTCCTTCTTAGAATCTTAAAAAAAAAAAAAGTGTCTTAGATTAAGAGTAGCAAGCATCTTCTATCACACGTTCACTAGAAGCAAGCATCTTTCTCGCCCACTTTAATTTATTGCAAAACAGTGTGTTGGCGGCTACTTAATTTTATAAGTAATGAAACACCCAGGCATACTACTGTGTTGTAGCCTATTTTTAAACCTAGGTCTGTTTGACATCAAAAGCTATGGCTTTCCACAGAAGGCTAAAAACTTAGCCATGTTATTTGAATTATGATCCTTGGAATTTGTACTGTTAGTGACGGTTCTGGGACCCAGAATGGCTCAACACACCTCCAGTTGGTGTCTTCTCAACACACCTCCAGTTGGTGTCCTCTCAGAGTTGCTTGAGGAGCTGGGAGAGGACTGAGTAGCATCTAGCCCACTGTTCTCAGAACAATCAGTGGGCCATGGTGTGACTACAACTCTCAGAACGTTGGACTTTCAGCGTCAACTAGGCTTAGTGCTCTGGCCTGCTTAGTTTTGGAGCTGATTTCACCATGAGGACAGTGAGGGGTGCAATGCACAATAGATGCAGAAGCAAAACTTGAGAGCCGATCAGGTCTCACTAGGCTCCATCCAGAGAAACCTAAAGCTGTCTGAGTTGCAGCATCCAAGGCTGACGTCCAGGAGAATGGAAAAGACCTCCTAGGAGCTGATGTGAAAAATAAACCAAGGACTTCTGAGATGGCCCAGGGGGCTAAAGCACTTACTGCCAACCCCAATGACACATTTGATCCCCCACATAATAGAAAGATAGGACTGACTCCTGCAAGCTGTCCTCTAGCTGCTATATATGCATTGTGGCATGCATGCATATGTACACATACACACACATACACACACACACACACACACACACAAAAACATGCTCTAAATAAATGTCAAAAATAAAAATTAAACCAAACAAACAAAAATCTCAGACCCACATACTTACTAATAATGACCTTTTAGGGGTTGAGACCTGTGCTTGTTACTGGAGTGTTCTGGAAGCGGGGTTGGGGGCACTTGAACATGGGGCTGTGGGCACAGTTATGGTATATGTTGTGGTTTCCACGGTCTCATGTTGGTGACATTTTCAGCCTGTGTCTACCTCATGGGATCCAAGGATTTGACAGTGTAACTATTTACTGAGTTCCTTAGACAAGGCATCCCTTAATGTTGGTGGTTATAGATTGGTGACTATGCCAGACAGAGTGGAGAGCAAAGGGATAACACTTCATGGGAAGCTTTCCACTTGTGAGGCATATTCAGTGTACAGAGGGATATTTGCAGAGCTCTGACAGCCTGCTCAGGGACTATGAAAGAACCCTGTGTCAGAAGGTGCAGGCAGGGTAATGAAGCAGAGGAGGACCATCCTCATGGATAGTGGAACCGTGTCTAAGATCATGAGAAAGCAGTGTGGACTAAGGGAACCAGAAAGGGTTCAAATGTGTGACATGGAGGGATACTTGGTAAGCTGTGGGGAAGCTGGGGTGTTGGGGCTGAGATCGGGCATTGACTTTTATACTACTTGAGGTGTTTAGACTTTCTAAGGAACAACGGGGACCAGTACATAAATGTTAACTCAGGGCTCGTCAGTATAATGCAAGGTTGGTGAGCACAAGACAGTTTCTGTTTAGTTGACAGGTTAGAATGATTCCTGCACAAGGCAATTACTTTGTCCCTGGTGTCTTTCCTATGCCTTCTGATCGCACTGGTCCTTAAGAAAGACATTTGCCTTCTAAGGGGCGCTCAGTGAGTGAATGCAAGTGAGCAAATGAATAGATGCCTTTGGCTTTATGTGCTCGATAAACCTGTTGTCCAAATGTATCAAAAATACTACTGACTGTGTCACTTGCCTTCTATAAATCTTGAAGACAGCCCCTAAGGCTTTGGCCCATGAGGTGGCTGAAGGAAGGAGTCCAGTGTGGGGAGGAAGTGGACAGAGTAAGTTTTAAGAGAGGGGACTGGGTTGGGAGTCACTGGCGGGACTGGCCTTTAGGGAGTCATTTCTAAGATTAAAGAGTGAGGCAATCAAAGCTAGAGTGAAGATTAGTTCAAGCCACATGGTATATGGATCCTTATGGGATGGAGAAGTTGTGTAGACTAGTAAAAATTGCTGTGTGGAGGGGCATAGCTTTACAAGTGAGAAGCCTGCCTCTGCTTCCCCCCAACCTCCTCAGAATTAGCTACAGAAGCAATTTTCCTCTCTCTCTTAACAGCTGTTTTCAGTGTCTAAACAACTCTAAATATATAAGCCTTTTATTTTTACCCAGATGGATGTGACTTTTATAATATCCCTTCCAGTTCTAAGAGGCTATGATTCACGTAGAAAAACATGCAAGGAGAGCTTAGGAAAATACAGGCTGAGTTTTGGGATCAAGTTAATTCAGATTTTGTTTCTCTTGAAAATATAAGGTTTACAAATATTTGTCCCAAGCTGGGAGGGCTGGCTTCTTTAGTGTCTGTATTTCTTCAACGAGGACATGGAGGCACAAGGCAGGCACACATGACCGGTGCAGAAAGCACAGGCCTTGATTCCAGCTTCTGTCTGCTGCTATACATTGGGGATTTGGGTTGCACTTGTCTGATTGGCCAACGTGCCAGGAGCCCAGCATACAGGGGTCATAGGAGGGCACACCCTTCCTCTGCCTGTTCTCTGGCCCCAGCATCCCTGTAAGAGGGCTTTCCACAGTTCTTGATTGGAACAGAATCTGCCAGTTATTGTCTGTGACCTTGAACATGTGACTTGACCTCACTGGGCTTTGATTCCTCATCTCTAAACTGAAGTCTTTGGACTAAGCCCTCCAAGCTCGTGTCTGGCACAAATACTTCATGCCCCTTGCCCTGACTCCTATCCATGAGAAGTTAGCGTGGAGATCAAATGTGAAAGTGTATTGAAAACTGCTACCCGCTACATATACTCCTTCAAAAGTCACACACTGAGCCGCTGTGTTAAGTCGTCTGTTCTGGGAGCACAGCGTCGTGGTTTATATATGGAGAAGGGCTGCTCCTTCAATTTCAAAAGCAAAGAAAAAGCAAACATGCCCTATAGATGTGAAGTCTATCAGTTTCTGATAAGTGGTTTCTTCCATCAATGTCAAAGGCTCCAGCGAAAACCAATGGCGTGGCAAGTTTGCAGATTTAATTAGAATGTCTTGAATTTCTAAACTGAACAGAAAATCATTCCCTCTTCCCCCATAATATGCTTGTATAGCCTTCAAATGACATTTCCCCCTGTGTGTGCAGAAATCTCTTCTGGAATGGCTAGCAGTAGGTTCAATTTGCACATTTTGACTTTAGATTAAAGCTGGTTGAATAATCTTTAGAGCTTTTTTTTTGTTGGTTGAATACATTTTTATTATTAACTAATGGAAAAATACACTTTTTATGATGAATGAAATGAATTTTTAAAACTCTGCCCATCAGCATTTTTTATTTAAACACCTTACTCTTAGGGCTGGCCCTGTGAGGACTGCTGATCTTAGGACACAGAAAGACACATGAAAGTAGGTCATTCTATAGTCACTCTAACTTTGCCATCCACTATGAAAAACCTATGGGAATTCCAGGTGGAAGCCTTCTCCTGAGAGAGTCCTGACTGCTGCCTGTCAGGGAATATCTGTGTTAGGATGTTGCACTTGACAGTGCATAGATGTGCATAGTCACTCAATTGCAAGGAAGTGTGCCTTCACTGATGTACCCCTAACACCCTGAGGATTGCTAGTGGGAGTGGTGGGTGTCATATCGCTCACTCTTGGGATTTGAACTTGAGCATGCGATACGATACGGAAAGGGAGAGCTCTTCATCTCTGAAGGCCTTGGGGATGTATACGGCATCGATTTAGATGTAGTTGTATGCCTTTGTTCCATTCTGTGTCAGATAAGGCAAGGAACCTTCGACATTTATAATCCATGTCATTCTCTCTATAGACTCGTGCTGGTATCTGGCTTTGGGTACCTCTGACTTGTAATACCATGTTTTTCTTCAGCCCAAACAGCAGTCGTATACTGAAGAACAGGTCTTTCTGTCTCTAGGATCTATCTCGTGAGGGTTTGGTCTGCTACGATGCTGGCATAAGCATAGCATGCACAGAACATCTAGCCACTGCTGCTACCGTTTCTACTTGAGTCCTGCTGCTGGAGGGGAACGTGAAGAACAGAGGCTGAGAAGGTCTGACCAGAGCCACAGACCAGCTCCTGTCAAAGATGGGTCTCTTTAGAATGGCAGCCAAAGATGCATTATGTGAGGGCTGCATTACGGAGAGTGTGAAATAGCCGTGGGCAATGGCATGGTCTTTGCACTGAAGTGCTCTGGTCTTGTTCTTTACACAGTCCCATTGACAGAGAGGGGAAGGGGAGAAGTCTCACTAAGAGTGTTGTGCCATTGGATTGCACTCCATCTATTGCTTCCTATGTAAAGGGGTTGCTTGGGTTCACCGTGTCATCCATTTAACATTCCTAATGACAAGAAGTGCTCCAGACATAAGCAGTTATCTGGGTGCCCTAGTTGCTACTAACTCAGCAGCTCTTTGTAGACAGGAGTTCACTCCGTGGTGTGTGTAGTCAGCTCCTGCAATAAACCAAGGCCGAGGGAAAAGATAGTAACTTAAAAGGAGCCTGACGGCCTCTGGAGAATGTTTGCCGGATGCCCACTGTGTGTGGGCCATGACAGACAGCCATGAGAGTGGTGGAAAGGGCGGTATGCGCCTTGTAGGTCTTCAGCAGGGTCAAGCCAGATACAAGGAAAATAGCAGGACAGGGTGTGTCCACAAGCTCTGCTAAGTCTGGCCAGCCTTGCATTTCCATGGCACCTATTATAAAAGGGTCTTCCTGTGTGCACTTGTGGACGGCAGCTGAGATGTTTCTTCCTGCGCAAAGATCTGTTTTCTCCCCCTTCTCACTGTTGACCTTTGGAGTTTTCTTTTAGATGCAATGCTAATATTACAGAACTTGAAAACTCTTCCTTACTTCCCAGTGGATATATTATGTATACATCCATGTAGCTATTGATGTAGTTAGCTGTCTGGAGTCTAGGTCTACACAGACTGACTAGCCCAATGCCTTTTCTATGAGCGGGATGGGCATATGCTTGAACAACCCATCCTGATGGCAGAAGGGCTGTTTGTTGGATCCATGTCCTATTCCCCTTATTGGGAAGTCTAGGAGACTGAGGGCTGCTTTCATCTGCAGAGTTGACTGTCTGCTTGTTAGATTTAAGGAGAACACTGAGTTCTGATAGACGGCTCTCCCTGTGCCTTTAGACAGTTGATACAACTTCAAGGCCTCTCCAGGCCAAGTGTATCCAACCTCTTTACTGTGACACATTTAACAGATGTTTTCTTACGAGTGTGTGTGTGTGTGTGTGTGTACACATGTTCACATGCACATGTCAGTGGAAATCAGAGGACAACATGTAGATGTTGGTTTTCTTCTTCCATCATGAATTCTAGGGATTAAAGTGAACTAGTCAGACTTGGTTCTGACAAGCACCTTTACTCACTGAGCCAACAGCCTTAACAGACCTTTCCTGTCATATACCTTTAAGTACTCACTAGTTTGACAGGCATTTTTTTCCCCTTTGGCAGTGCTGATTTGAACTCAGGGTATCTTCTGTCACCACTGACACTTCCTAGACCTCACGGGTGACTTCCTTCAAGTGTGCTAAGCATGAGGTGTAGTTAATTTGATGGATGGGGACAGGCAAGATACAACTTCATAGAAAAATAAAAATGCTTTATTTAGATTTAAAACATCTAATAACTCCCATAGTATGTTTTCTTTGGCCAAATGTCTCTGAAGAAGTGGTAGGGTTTTAGCCCAGCTTGTGCCAGGGTCAGCTGGCAATTTATCAGGCATGTTCATGATTTCTCTTATGAGTACAGCCTTTCCCTGTCCTCTTTCCTGTTGTTTGCCTTTGCTGGTTTCTTACAGCCAGGATGGGTCTGCTGGGATTTTCATGCTGTACCTCAGTGTACTTGGTTTCACTGTTAGAGGCAGAGGCTGCTCCTCAGTGTACTTGGGTCTGCTGTGATTTTTCATGCTGCTCCTCAGTGTACTTGGCTTCACTGTTCGAGGCAATGCAAGTGTTCCTTCTTGCTGATTGTCAGCCCCAGGTTTCGTTCAGCTCTGCCTGTTGGAATGCTTCGCATATTACAGTGGTCTTCTGGAGGAAGAGTGACGCTACTAAGCTCCTGTGATGGGGACCTTGGATTGCTGGCACCCATACTGCAAAGCAAGGCAGGCTTGTGGGACTGTAACTGTCCATTGTTCATTGAGCTAAAAACATTTCCTGTGCCTTGGTTTAAAAATGAATAACATGACCCCCAACCCCCTAATTCCCAGTCAGATTCTTTTTAGCCCAAGGCTGTGACTGTACATGTCCTACCGAGGGATGGGGCACACATGTCCTACCGAGGGGTGGGGCGCACATGTCCTACGAGGGATGAAGCACACATGCCCTACCGAGGGGTGAGGTGCACACGTCCTACTGGTTGGAAAGTGGCTGAGCTGGTGGTTTCACTGTTTGCCAGTGTTGGCCTCTCTTCCTCCATCTGACCCACATGGTAGGATTGCACTCCCTCACTCAGTTGAACGTGAGTGTGATCAAGGGATACGTCCTCATCATCCACTTTCCTCCCTGTCTTAGTAACCACTGAGCTGGTTATTATGAATTCAGGGCTATTCAATCCGCCTGAATTCCAGAACAAAGCTGGTCTTGTGTAGAACCCTCAGCCAATTGACAGTGGACAGAGGGAAGCAAATGTTGGTTGGATGCTTGTAAAATTTTGGGTAGGTCGGAACACAATCTATTCCAAATGATGCATTCAGTTTTTAGGCTTCTAATTCAACTTCCAACAATGCAGATGCTCCAATCTAAACAAATTCATCCCCATTGGCCCTGGAGGCAATCACAGAATTCCTTTGAAAGAATTAACCTTTTTTTTTTTTTGAAACGATGTACAAACAACTAAACATTTGTTCTTATTTTTTGAGGGAGTGTCTTGGAGCCTTGAATTTGCAAGCCCCTGTCTCAGCATCCCAGGTAGTTGGTCCCAGGTGTGGAAAATGCTGACTAGCACCTGGTAGCTTTCACTAATTTAGACTCCCAAGTGTCTTGTCATTGCTTGGCTCTAATGTTTCTGAGAGATGATAGGGATTATGGGGGGTCAACAAATTTAACTGCAGCAGGCTAGCTGACCTTGGGGTTTGACTCTGTGGGACATCTCATTTTATGTCAGCATGGCCATTTGTTTTCTATGTGTTAAAGAATTTAACCTTGAACATAGGATATCTGGTCTTTGTCATGATCTAGCAAAATTAGTGTAGAGACTGGAAATGCCAGAACAACCATGGTGTGATTTAGAGCAGAACCTGGTCACGCATAGTGAGGTATATGGCTATTCCAGAAAAATCATTTATTGTGATTTATGATGGAGACTTAGGGTCATGCCTAAAGGAAGGGGTGGAGACTGAAGTCGGTCATGTGGTTAGTCACACTAATGGGACCCCATTAAATCTTTGAACACTAACGCTCAGTTGGGTTCCTATGGTTAACACATTGTTAAACCTTGTTCCTGGGTACTGCCCTGTGTGGTTTCCTTTGGATGGCCCTAACCTTGTGCTAAGTCCTTTGAGGTTCCTAAGCAATAATCAAATCTGAAGACCTCTACACTTTCAGGTGGTGTCAGAAGTGAGGGCAGGTACGGGACTGTGTTGGACCAGATGATCTTATCTGTTTGTATTACGTCTTTCTCAAGACTCTGCTGGAAGGTTGTGAATGCAGCTCAGTGGTAAAGCGTGCGCCAAGCTGGATTTGATCCCCACCATTACACTATAGTTATAGACATCAGAACACTCTTACCTTTAGTTTAAACAAAATGTATGTGTATGGGCGTTTTGCCTTCACCTAAGTATGTACATCACATACATGGAGGTCAAAAGAGGGCATTAGATCACCTGAAAATGGAGTTACAAATGCTTGTGAGCCATCACATGCACGTTGAGAATTGAACCCAGGTCCTTTGGAAGCATAGCAAGTCCTTTTAACTCTGAGACATCTCTCCAGTCCCTTGAAACAAACTCCTCGTGGTGTTATTTGGACCTCATCCTGAGCTGGGTTGCAAGGTTTGTTTTTCACCCATTTACTGCACATATTAGAAAGGATGAAGCGGCTTTCTGTGGGCTCAGGGGCTCACCTTCCTATAGCAGGTGTTTGGAATAAATAAATGCACTGCTTTTGCTCTTTTGATTGTGGAACTACCAGACCCACAGGGGAGATAGTTAGCCTCCGCAATTCCTAAAGTTCCCTCTGAAAGGTTCACTCTGTATTATTATTAATAATAATAATAATAATAATAATAATAATAATAATAAAATCCCTTTAGCTCTGTGTTCACCCATTATTTAGGTCCATGTTTGGGAAGAGCTGCTTCCTTTTAGGTTTTTGTTTGTTTTAATGATAGCGTGTATTGATTTCCTTGAGCGTTGTGTATATAGCAGGCAAACAGTCTCCTCCCCCAAGATGGTAACTGGTAACCTCAAGCAAGCAGTGTAAGTCGCATAGATGTTATGTCCAGAGTCATCCAGAGAATCCTTTGAGTTTCCCAATTACAATGAGTTTTATAAAATGACCTCATTATAAAAAATAACAAAGCATAAAACCACACACCTAATAACCTTTCTTAGGGGGCCAGCCAATTAATTTATGCCAAGGATTCCCTCCCAAAGACCAGGAAATGATTGTAAGTTAAAAAAATATATACAATATTATAATATAATATACTTTGTAAATTGTCTTTCTAAGTTGTGTTTTTCTGATGATTAATAAATATATTGTTATTGTTACATATATGGATTCACAAATGGAGAATGTGTAGGGGACTGTGAAGAGATGAGGATGCATTTATTGGGAGAGTGTGGTACCCATGGCTTTCTTCAGAGCTGCTGGTGTGCATCTTAGAAAAAGTCAATGAGGAACTCATGGATTGATGGACACAACACAGATTTTTGGGGCCCATCCCTGGACAGGGACTTGAGTAGGAATGTTGGCTCAGGAAAGGGCTCTCTGTGCAGTGGGGTTAGGGGAGGGCGGAGAAAGGCTCCCAAGCCCTGTTTGTGAGGAGCATTCTTCTGAGCATTCAACTAGCCTTGCTAGTGGCTATAGAATGCTAATGGGGAAAGCTCCTTATCAAAGTTACAGAAGCTCAAAAGCCAAGATGCTAGCAGGCTTACTAGCTGTCTGAACCAAAAAAAAGTTGAAATTTATCTATATTTCACATTTTGGGAACCCATGGAGAGAGCCTCTGATCTAAGGGCTGCACACCAAGAGATACTGAATCCCGGCCATAAACCTACAGATCACTTACATAGTAGCTCTTCAGGGCTAGCACTGACTTTTGAAGAAAAACTAGGCAGGAGAAACACAAAAGAATCGAAAACAGGATTTTCAAAGGCCCGTCGATCACAATATTTTCTGTTCTCTAGATGGCTTGAATTTTTCTGGCTTTCTCAAGTTAGCAGAATATTTTGATGTAAGTAAGAATTTTGAGAAAGCTAACACAAGGTTATCTTAGTTTGTTTATTGGTTTAAAATAAAGTCCTGGGTAGAGGGGCTAAGGAGTAAATGTTGTTGAAAGTTCCAGATCCACTTGTGGGCTGACCACTGTGAAAGGACATGGATACCTGGCCCTCGCCTGTGGCTCCCTGGACCTTACTATGCAGGCACCATCTTGGACACTTATGTGATGGAACCAGTTGGGCTTTTGAATTTACTAAATTCAAACAAATAGGAACCTTCACACTGTATCCCTAGGAAAATGGGATAACAGATTCATATTGTGTGGCTAGCTAAGGGCGTGGCTAATTAGGTAATGGAGAATATTTTGTTGTTTTTGGAGAACCTGTCAAATAGAGGATACTGAGAATAATTTCATATTCTAGAAGTCTAAAGGGTCACTACCCACCCCCAGATCCAGGTCCCAGGATGATTTGGCATGAAGTTCTTTCAAGGGCTGATGAAGTGAACTAGGCACTTTATTCTTGTTTGAAATGAAACCAAGGATAACTTGACATTCTATGCTTGTTTCTTTCTTGACTTTGCCTTTTCCTGAATGGCCACTCATAATAACATCCTGCCTACCGCCCCCTCACTCCCTAGCTGCCCCCTCACTCCCTAGCTGAGCGCTGTTCATGAGCATGTTCTTCTCTAATTCCACCCCAGAAATAACATGTTTTCTGTATGCAGAGTCATGGACACTCACTGTTGTGGGGATTGAAATGGACACTCTTGCATACAGAAAAATTTCCTTTTAATAACACATTGCGAAATGGCATTTAGAGACATATACTTTTCAAGAGGCATTTTTAATAGACTAAAGACAGAGCTGTGATAGACATCAGAATTAGACATTTAAAAAAAAATCCATTCCTAATTTTGTGCTGAGGAATCTGAGCCCAGTTGCAGACCAGCAGAGCAGGACCCTCTCTGCCCTACTTCAGTAATGCTATTAACTTTTACTTAGTGTCTTTCTACTCTGTGAAGACCACTGGGAAGGCAGAGCCCAAATGCTAGACATCTTTGGTTCATCTGGAGGCTGCATTGGGCTGGCATACAGCAGTGTGGGAAGTAATGTTCACTGGCAACAAACTAGAGAGAGAGAGAGAGCAGATGGGACGAATAATCCCAAGTGCACCCATAATCTGTTCTACGCACAGAACCACTGGACTCTGTGAAACCACTCTCATGGCCTCTGCCACCAACAGCCTGCCGCTTGCTCTCCTTGAGAGCAGTTCATGCCAAACCATTAAAGGCCCTCCCTCCGTCAACAGCGTCTTAGAGGAGCCTCCGAAAGACATTGAAGTAAGAACCCACTGCCTTCCCAGACCTTCAACCCCAAGGTAGTTAATCTGTTTGGATAGGTAAACTGCTGGCGTAAGTTACTTTATACCTGAATATTGAATATGTGACGTAGGGCCAGCTAGTGTTTTGGCAACTAAACGTCGAAAGGAGATAGTGGAGTCAGGCAGGAGGGAAGTGTCAGAGAGCTAGTGAGATACATGCCTGCTGGTCAGTGGGCTGAGAGCCTGTTTGAGTTCTCTCCTCCTGCGCTAGCTGTAGTTATGCAAGTGTGTGAGGTCTGATAGGAGTGACTTGGGAATATTCCTTTCCCAGAGAACACTGTGTGTCAGGGTTGGGATTCTGATGCAGACGCTGGAGACCCCTGGGTCTGCGCTTGCTTCCATTGTGCCCCATTTACTCTTCTTGGAATTACATTGTACAAGCATGAACCTGCAGATGCTCGTGTTAGCCATTTGAAAGTCTGGTTTCGAGTGGAGCTTAGAAGTATGAAATCCTCTGTTCATTGCCTAGTATTTAATTGTATAATTACCTGATGAATATAATTACAACTTCCTTTGATTATTATTAATTTGTATACATGCAAATCAAATCAAAAAACAGATAAAGTAGTCCTGTCTGTCAGAGGCAAAGTCGATAGTCATGGGGTAATTCAGGCCTCGAGGACACAGGAAAATTTCCACATACTTTAAACCCCACATAACAAGCAGTATGCACAAAGGTAGTTGTTAGTATGTGTGCAAACAGTTGTGTTTTTGTAACCCTGCTTAGGCTTAAGAAGTATAAAATGACCAAATTCACGATTGGAATACTCTTTACTTTCTTGGAATGACATATCTAAATTGATTTTTTAAAAACAAACAATAGCGTCTCTAATGGTTACGGTCTGCTGCGTATTTACTGCCTTGAACTGGAACTCCACCAGGGCCTGGAACATTTGCTGCCTCTGCACCCTTTTCTCCTTCAACAACGTCCAACTCCACAGTCTCTCCATCTCCTACACTGCGAAGGTACTTCCTGGGGTTATTCTCCTTTATGTCTGCTGTACAAATACATCTTCCTTGGTGTCATTCCTGTTGATGAAACCATATCCATTCTTTAAAAAAAGGCCTGGTTTTTCTCAATACACCTTTAACAGTTTTTAAATTGTTTCCTATCTGGTCAAGTTGAGATTTTTGAAAACTTCATTTTTTTTAAAAAGATTTATTTATTAATGTAAGTACACTGTAGCTGTCTTCAGACACCCCAGAAGAAGGCATCAGATCTCTTTATGGAAGGTTGTAAGCCACCGTGTGTTTGCTGGGATTTGAACTTAGGACCTTCAGAAGAGCAACCACTGCTCTTAACCACTGAACCATCTCTCCATCCCCAAGAACTTCATTTTTAATTTGTAATAAAGTTTACAACTTGATTTTTTTTAAAAAAAAAGTCAACAAACTGCAAGCACTTGTTAGTAAAGGTTTTAAATAATTATAAATGTTAATAATAAAAAAGCCAACCAACCAAACACAAAAACAAAACAGCCAAAGGAGATGGTTTGAGGATATCCTTTGGTAACATTTTTTTTTTCCTTTTTATGAGATTCAATCTGTCAATCAAAAGCTGCATGTGTGTCTGTACCCAAGTGGAAGTGATTAGATGTGAGGTGGGCTTTTTTTGACTTCAGATGAATAATACCAAAAGTTGATCACGGCTAATTATCCATTATCTTTTCACTACATAATTGATGTCTTTTAGCTCCTCTTGAACCTTCTTGGGCATCTGTCTTAGTCAGGGTTTCTATTCTTGCACAAACATTATGACCAAGAA
>JADRCD010186999.1:0-11343 GCA_019843815.1 Montemys delectorum | reverse complement strand
AAAAAAAAAGAGAGATAACTAGAGACAAAAAGCATGTCGCAGGAGGATTGTGAATGTGTGACTGTGGAAAAGGCATAGTGAAAGGATAAAATGTTTTGAAGAGGGTCTTAGAGAATGGAGCCTGTAAAGTGGGGACAAGTGATGAGCAGTCTGCAGTCTAGAGACAAATGGAAGAAGGAAACCTGGAACAGCAGAGTTGGTGCATGTACAGTTGTCTATTACTGAGCCAGTGGGAGATGCCTTTCCTGCTCGTCCCTGGTCAAGTGCACTCGTCCAATGGTGCACCCTTAGTATTAGTTAAATAAGGAATTTTATCTTTTCCTTTAGAGCAGTTTAGAGATTTTCTTATTTGGAGATTTTGGAGAACAGAGAACCCAAATACCACTCAGAAAGGTTTTGTTTTAGTGTTTCTGTAAAAAGATGCTTAAAGTAAATTTGTTTTGAGATTCATATGTTGCAGAAATGTATAGCCTTGGTGAATTACTTCATCAGACATGCTGTTAGACTTGGCTACTTGAACTCCTGGTATCCTGAACTTCAGCTTGACCAAGTTAAGACACAGACATCAGAAGACTAATTCTGTTTTTCCTTTCCTCTTATATTCTACACCCCTGTTCAACTCGAAGAAGCTATGACTGAGTCATCCACCCAGTTCCCTGGGCTTTGGGGTTACAGAGAGTTGTTGACAGGTTGTGTTTCTAGAAAAGTAATATGGTCATATTTGAAATAGGGAAAAAATAGACAGATTTAATTGTATGGCTATAATCTCATTAAATAGAGAACCTTATCATTATTGCTAAGTTAAAATCATATGTTCCTATTTGGTGCAAATTTATTTTGATACAAAATCAAAGTTATCTTTGGTATAAACTTCTTCTCTTATAACTTAAAAAAAAGAACCTTCTGATAATATTTACCTTATAATGAAAATAATTTGATTGGTGCTTAGATAATTTAAACTATAAACATTATATGACTAAAATTTGGTCAGGTATTTAAATGTTTCTTCAGATACACAGCTTATTCTCAAAAAGTTTGCTTTGATGTTTATATTATTAAGTTCTGAATTTTATATCCTATATTTATAATAGTAATTGGTAAAAGTTAAGGCTTGGGTTATAAACCATTTACATCTTAAATTGATATGCAAGAAATAAGTAAGAACTTTTAAATTAAAAATTTGTTGTTGCAATAGTGTTTGTATTGACTGAAAGGTGTAGCTAATATAGTTCTGTTGTGCATACTTCAAGACAAAAGATAAAGTTTTCTATATTAACTTTAAAAAATTCTGGTTTCAATAAAAATTGTCTATAGGCTTATAAGTAATTCTTCTATTTCCCCTAGTAGACAGGGCTTAGAGCCAGTCCTTCTGTTACTGTTATTATAGACAAATCTGAGATGTTTAGACCTGTGAGTTTAGGGCCAAGTTAACAAATTCATGGCTCTGAGTTTATTGTTAGGGTAACTTCAAGATTTCAATTAAAAATAGCTGAGAGTAGTTAACAGACAGTAGACCAGATTATTATATATAGATAGTTGGTTTTCAAAAACATCAGAAATCCACAGAATATGACATTTGATATTATTTATTCATCTGACTAGAGAATCGTCTGTGACTGACAGTACCTCTTTCTCAGACTCACAGTAGAGACTGAACATCATGGAGTTGCTCCAGCTGTGGTGAGAAAGCCACCAGGCAAAATTTGCCTCTTCATCTGCAGACAATACTGTCTAAAAAGGACACACAGGCCTAGGACAAGCCTATATCTGCCGAGACAGAAGAGGCAAGTCCTTAATATTCCTGTTTCTCTTGTTTGTCAGACATTCATGGGCCAGAAGGCTGAAGATGGATGCTCCAACATTTTGAAGTAAGGGCTGTCCAGGTGTTCAGCAGTCTCTATTAACTAACAATATTTCTGGAAGCTGTATTAGGCTTCCCATATATTCTCTATTATTCAGTCATTCCTGGATTTCTGGTGGAGATGAAAGACTATGAAAGTTAAAAAATATGCAGGATAAGTCGTTAAGAAAACTAGTGTAGGTAGATTTAAAAAGTGTTTTTATAAATGGAGAAAGAAATAAGAAAGTTGCAGAAGGACGTAAAAGAAATAAGATAGGAAAAAAGAGAAGCTAGAAAGCTTGAGAGCTAATAAAGTAGTGACTGGCAATAAAAAAAATCAGAGTTCCCCTGAGAGTTATGTTGTGAGACTGCAGGGGCAGCTACAAAAACATCTGCTATGGCATTGCAGAATAAGGCTTATAAAGAGTTAAGAACTGCCATTAATTTAAATATAAAAGAATGTTGCTTTTATGCAAACCATTCAAGAGTCATTAGATATTCCATAAAAGAGACTAGATCAAAGACAGAGAGACAGAAAAGCACAACAAAATTGGTTCAAATTTTGGTTTTCTAAATCACCATAGATGACTACTTTACTTTCCACTTTAGCCGGACCATTTCTTATCACATTTAGTCTTGATTTTTAGTCCCTGCTTAATAATAGAAAAATTGCTTTTATTAAAAATAGGATAAATGCAGTACAGCTTATGGTTCTTCAGAGATAATATCAGTCTATAGTTCAAAAAGAGTGTGAGTCCTATTCTCATGTTAAAGTTTCGGACCTCTGAAATTCTAAGATTAGAATTAGTTAGTAAAAGAAGGGGGGAATGAAAGGAGAAATTAAGTTTGAAGCTTATAAATAATTACAGGCTAGAGAAAAACTCAGTGGGCCAAGCCTGTACCAAGTCTGTGAATGTCCAAACAAACCTGAATAAAAGCAAGCAAGCTGTTAGACATCCCAAGGACATGTCCAGGGCCCAGACATACAGGGACATGCCTGGGCAATGGGCCATCTGGTCCTCTTAGATATAGTTTAAGGTCAGCCAGAAACCCTGAATAGCACCCCCCCCTTAAAAATTCCAGCTCTGATCTGCACGTATTACAGTTGATATTTGAACTAGCCAATCATGTAGAACCACACCAATTCCTTTGTTTCCCTAGACCCTTTTCCCTATATAAACCCCTAGCCCCTGAGCCTCTGGGTCGATTCTTCTATCTCCTGTGTGATCCAATCACATATACTTTACTTTTTTTTACCATAGAAGGGCTGTAGATATTTTCTTTATGAGATGCATACATAAATTTACAGGAATATAAAAGCATGCATAAAGCAAATTTTAACAAATTGTCTTTTGGATAATGATTATTAACATTGCCTAAAATAGTTTACTGTGCAGTAGGCCAAATATCAATCAATATTCTGCAATAGCCAATTTAATTGCTGTTTGAAACAAGGAATAGATATCTCTTCAGGTTTTTTAGACATTCTTTTCAAAATACGTTCACAATTCTATCCTACAATTGTTTATTAACACCACAACAACTTCATAATAGGATGTTAAAACTTTACTTGGAAATAAAGATGAATCCACATTAATGTTCTCTTTTGCCAAAGAATTGTTGTGGGCACACTGAGTAACCATAACTAACATTTGATTACAATTGATAATAATTGATTAAAAAGGCTTCCTCTATTTTCAGCAAAGCTGATTGTCTCTCACCAGTTAATTTGCACTCCCCTCGACAACATCCAATAAAGGCTTAACTCCTGTGGTGAGCTTAAGGTAAGGTCTTAGCCAATTAACATTCCCTGGAAGCTTTTGAAAATAATTTGGAGTAAGCAAATCATCTTCTCTTTCTTGAATTTTCTGTACCACAACCCTTTCTAGGATATAACTGAGGCCCCAAATATTGAAAAGGATATTGTCTTTGAAACTTTTCTGGAGCAAAAACTACCCTGAAATTTTTAAATCTCGTTGTTGTGTAAGAGCAAAGGTAATAAAATTCCCCTTCAGAGGGATTAGCTAATAATATAATACTGTCCAAATAATAAGCAATATACACTGAAAAATTCACAGTCCTAGCTTCTTGTATTGAAGCAAAGACAATTTTTTTTTTTTACATAATGTAAGGCTATAGACATTCCAAAAGACAAAACTTCCCAATAATTACAAACTCACTAGAAGCAAAACCTTTGCAATTACCAGGATGCAGAGGAAAAAACAACCTTCCAAATACACAATAATTCTATATGGAGTAGGCAGGCCAGATTGTAATGCCTCTACAAGTTCCACAGCCTCATTGACCTTTTATAAATATTAAATTTAAAGTTACATTGAACAACACCTGAGTAGATCTGTGATAATGCTGTTTTGTCTTAAAAAACAATTCCTTAGAGGCAAGGAGAGGTGAGGTCACAAAAACTTCTCTAGGCAGGCTTTGCAAAACAAAAGAAATGCCTCACAAGCCTTGCTAAGCTTTGCATTACCTCAAACTTAAATATTTCTCAATCTGAGCACAGGGCCTGAGTCACAGCCCAAGGATTGCACTGCCTGCAGTGAGGACAGATTCCAGGGGAGCAATTCTACTGTCAGTCTATACCTCTAATTTTTGGACAGTCTTTCCTAAGATGATTTATACTTATAATATTCTTTATAATCTTGGTGTTGTGAAAGCATTGTTTGTATATACTGTAGTCCCCTGCAAGGCAGCAAACATAGCTAAACCCTGATTGTATGAGGGTCTAATTTTTGCACAAAGACAAATATATCCAGATAAGTCTGCCTTTGCTTTGTATTGCTGGATGGCCACAAAGAGCTGTATTAGCATTCTCATGAGACAATTGTGTAACAAAAGGAACCCCTACTTGAAGGTCTCTGCAAATTCTACTAGCCTTTTTTAGTAGTAGAAACTCCTTGAAACTGTTCATCAGGAGCCTGTTTGATACCAAATAAATTTCCTCTGAGATCTCTTTTCTAATCTTGGGGGATTAAAATTTTCTTTTACCACTGTATCTAATAAGTGTAAAAGAGGCAGCAGGCCCATGCTGTTTTTAACTTTTGCTACTCTTGGAATCATCCTAATTATAAAATATGGATGAGTTAAGAATCCTGAGCTTTCAATCAAACTGCAAACTGCAGCCAATTGAACACTGGCAATTTTAACCATACTTTTAAAGTTTCTTTTTGTAATATGGCATAACCATAACGTTTGTAAAGCAAAACCCCATTTTAAACAATCTATTCTCTTTAAAGTCAATATCAAAAATATTATAATCATGATACAAAGTTTTTAAGTGTCTCCCTAGTTTTGAACTGCAGTTTGCGAGCCTGTGTCTTCCTGGGAAAGCTGCTCAGAGCACTCCAGAACTTTGGAAAGGAAAACTCAACCTCAAACAATCCAGTCTCTCCAAACACACCAAGTGAATCACCCAGATGATAAAAAGTTTGGCTGCCAATTCGTGTGCATGATGGTGTAGCTTTTAATACCTCATTGTAAAGAACATATAACCACAGAGGGCATTTTTGAAAGGGTTAGAGTTCTCCCATCGATTTTGTAATATTCATGGCTAGCCTTTTGCCCTTAAGTCTGTTTTTATCTATATCAACTATAGTCTTCACAAGAATACTAGGTATTTCGTTTTGTGATGCTTTCTCTATGATAGGTTCTCAACATGCTGAGATGCTGTTAATGGGATGTCAATTTTAACTTCCTTGTATTTAATCTTATTCTTTTTTTCTTTTTAAAAAATGATTTTTTAAACTTTTATTGCATTATGAGAAAGTTATATGATTTCAATTTATCTGAATTTGTTAACATTTAAAAATATATTTTAAGTAAATAGAAGTAAATCACATTCTTTCTTGTTTGTTTTGTTTTGTTTTGTTTTTCGAGACAGGGTTTCTCTGTGTAGCCCTGGCTGTCCTGGGCTCACTTTGTAGACCAGGCTGGCCTCGACCTCAGAAATCCGCCTGCCTCTGCCTCCCAAGTGCTGGGATTATAGGCGTGCGCCACCACCGCCCGGCTTAAATCACATTCTTGTTTCCCTTTTTTACCCCAACTCCTCCCAGAGAGCCCCCCTTCAATACCTACAATATCTTTTTTGTCAAATTCCTTAAAATGTATAAAATATTATAACAATAAAAATAAGTATTATAAAAGTTGTTTGATATAAAACAACAATCAATTTAACAGTATTATGTAGATTCTCATCTACAGCAATAGTGAAAATACATTTTTCTCAATATAAATTTTAAATAACTCCAAACATATTAACTGTATATTTCAAAATAATACATAACTACTAGTATTTTCTGAAATGAACATAAATATATAAAATCCTTTTGTATCTTTGTTTTGTATTTAATAGAGTTTAAAATCTTGGCTCTTACTGTGGTACAGGCCCAAAATAAGAACAATTTTTGACATTGGATTTCATTGTAATAAGGCTGTACTTCAATGACTCTCAAATCACCAAAGGATTTTACCTCCATCGTAGCTAAGCTGAGAGTTGACAGTTCTGCTGCACCAAGAAATGAACTGTAGGCATGATTTTTGGATACAGACCTCCTGCTATGGTCAAAGCTATTTGACTAGAGTGAGTGACTTTATTTTCTGCCCACAGAGAACAGGTTACATTCATTTAAGAAATGGTGTAGGTATTAAGATGGTCTATCCATAAAGTCATTCACCAACTGTTTCCATGAACAATGGTTCTGCTTCGAGGGTGGCACAGACATTACTTGAGGGTAAGAGTTTGGTTCATTAGCTGTGATAATTTGGAAAAGCATTCATCTCAGAGAAAGAATAACTTGTAAATTCCTCTTCTTCAAACTTGATACAAGAGTTACAAACGTCAAGCAAAGCATTCAGTCTCACTCTTTTTTGTTCTCTTACAAGCCACCTCCCTAGTTAATTGTCTACATTTCTTTTGGGTATATAAAAACTTTTGAAATATATAAGCTGTTCTGAAAACCATAATATAGAGTAAAAACATGAAATAAATAATACTACTAATAGAGAGGCTGAGATAAGAGAAGCAAGATTTCAAGACCCTTATGTTGTACACAGCTAGACACTGTCATGTACAAACAAGCTGAAAGTGTATTGAGATTGTACAATATTGGACCTATTTCTCCAATTACCAAATTAGAGAGATCATTGGATGACAATCAACAAATTTCTAATTCCTCATATTTTTGGTTTTCAATCGATTAGAATATGTTGGTAATATTAATTTTCATATTAAGAAAAAGTAATTGTCACTTCCTGTTGTTTTTGTTGTAAGAGGTAGAATTAAGTTTGTATGGATTTGTTGAAAGATTACTTTCTTGCTTCTTCTAGGGTGTAGTTTTGCTCCTTATGTTGATGTTTTCCATCTATTATCCTTTGTAGGGCTGGATTTGTGGAAAGATATTGTATAAAAAAAATTTTTTTTTGTCATGGAATATCTTGTTTTCTCCATCTATGGTAATTGAGAGTTTTGCTGGGTGTAGTAGCCTGGCCTGGCATTTGTGTTCTTGTAGTGTTTGTATGACATTTGGCCAGGATCTTCTAGCTTTCATAGTCTCTGGTGAGAAGTCTGGTGTAATTCTGATAGGCCTGTGTTTCTATGTTACTTGACCTTTTTCCCCTTACTGCTTTTAAAATTCTTTCTTTGTTTAGTGCATTCGGTGTTTTGATTATTATGTGACAGGAGGAATTTCTTTTCTGGTCCAGTCTATTTGGAGTTCTGTAGGCTTCTTGTATGTTCATAGGCATTTCTTTCTTTAGGTTAGGAAGTTTTCTTATATAATTTTGTTGAAGATATTTACTGGCCCATTACATTGGGAATCTTCACTCTCTTCTATATCTATTATCCTTAGGTTTGGTCTTCTCATTGTGTCCTGGTTTATTTGTATTGGTATAGAATGTCAGAGCTCCAGAAATTGGTGTCCCTTTTACTATATAAGGGAGAATCTAATTAGTTTTTTTCATATTCTGAAGTCTCTTGCCTTGGGGATATTTGTTGTTAATCTCTCCAAAAAAATTTATTTCAAGTTCTTTGCCGAGGTTCAGTTTTTGCCCAAAATGAGACAATTTCAGCATTAGTAAAAGGTACCACAATTTCTATTGGGTCTATTCCTATTAATTGACAAAGTCTCATTTTCTAGCTAGACTCAATTCAGAAACCATTTCTACATAGGTCTTTAATCTTTTACTCTGTTTGTGAGCTAAAAATATCCAGTCTGAGATGTTATCTTCTCTTTGCATAAGAATTCCTATGGGAGAATAACTAGAAGGCAAAATAACTAAAATACAATCAAGCCTTGGATCCAAACAATCCACTTGTGTGTCCTGTAATCTCTTTTCTACCAGAGTCAGTTCTCGATCAGCCTCAACTGATAATTTTTTTTGACTATTTAGGTCCTTATCACCTTGTAAGGTTTGAAATAAATTACTTAGCTCATGAGTAGTTAAACCAATTATAGACCACAGCTAGTTGATATCTCCTAGCAATATTTTTGAAAATCTTTACGAGTTTGTAATTGACCTTTCCTGATTTGTACTTTCTGTGGTTGAATTTTCTGTAGATCTATCTTATATCCTAGATAATTAACAGAATCTCCTCTTTGGATTTTTTTTCAAAGGCAATTTTGCAAAAAATCAATAAAGGCTTCTTTTGGGCCTTGTGTAATTTTAATAAATGACTCCAGCCCCTTTCCTGATTCTTAAACCTTTTCCCAAGCATTTAAAGCTGCTAACTGATATAGCACCTGGTGTGATCATCAAACTCAAGCTGCCTTTGTAGCTCAGCATACAAATGATCTTTGACTAGAAACTGACCTTGGGAAATATTAACACCTTTAGCCATAAGTCGCTGTTCTATGTTCCTAGCTTCTCTTTATACCATATTTGCCATTGTAACTAAGGACTAGCTTTCAATATTGCTGTTGCCAACTCTTTCCAGTCTTAGGGGATAATTTTGTTCTGAGTTTCCCATGAAGTTAATATTTGCTTCACATACAGTGAATGCACACCATATGAAGTAATTGCTTCCTTGAATCTCCTCAAATCTAGTATCTCTATAGGATTCCATTTAACTTCTTCATAACCTTGGGAGTACCTATCATCTAATAATAATTCCTGTATAGTAACTGGATAAATTAATGTTGGTTTTCTAACAATCTTGGATCACCTCTCTTTAGTAGGTTTTTCCTTTTTTCATGTATAAGTCTTTCTAAGACTTGTATCTTATCAATCCAATTTTCATATTTGACACACACAGAAGAAAACCACTATGGTTATTAAGGATAATATATCAATTACCAGACTTGTAGTAATTATAATTGGTATTATGTCAATCTCAACTAAATAATTTATTGTTTCATTTTCTGCATCTAGTTTCAGTCCATCTAAGGCAGCACTATACAGGGTTCTAATGCCTTCTATTATGGTATTCCCTCCCTTTACTCTCTCCTTGATGACTTCCCAGGTGACATTCAAAACGTGGTGGCTTCTCAGTTTGCCACAGCTGGCATGATTTCTCTGTGTGGTTGCCCCTGTTTTCAATATTCAGTACTGTAGCCATGTTTATAATTTTCAAGCAGAAAGCTTTTAGATTAAAAATGTGTGCTAAAGTTGAGACGCACTACCACTAGAAATATTGTTTTCTGGTTAAAAGCACTATCTTTAGGGCTCATTGTGTGATCAAATATCCTGCATCAGGAAAACAGTTTTCTTGGAGTCTTCTATCATCTTTGACTCTTGCAATCTTTCTGGCTTGTCTTCTTTAGAATCCTTGGGTCTTGAGTGGAGGAGTATGATAAAGACATTTCATGTAAGGCTGACTGCTCTAAAGTCTCTGGCATTTCAGCCTTTTGGTGATGATGAAGGGTAATGTAATCTCTTCTGTAACTGCTTCTCAGATGAAATTTGAAAATTTTTGTCAGGGCCCAGAAAGGATGGAATGCTAGTCAAAGGCTGGTAATGGCAGAAGACGTCTGGTTTGGCGTCCAGGTTCTGCAGGACCATCTTGAGCTAGTGAAGTGCTGGACACTTTGGAGAAGTTTAGAATGCTGGTCCAAAGCAGGAGCTCAAGCCAGTAGGTAATGGCAGGAGACTTGAGGAAATTTTGTCATAAGCATCTGCTTTACTGGTCATTGGATAGTTTTGTTATTTCTTTCCTGAAATAACCTGTGAGAACAGGGGATGATCAATATTATGAAGAATATAGAGATCAGTGGGCCAAGGAGATGTGAGAGACACAGGACCAAGGCAGATCAAAATAAGAGTTCTGCAAAAGAGATGGCCTCTCGAGGATGTAGAGTTTTTGGCAACTCATGTATATTTTTTATCCCTTCTTCCACCCAGATGTCCTGGTTTACATCTTGTCTCTCCACAAGTCCAGGGCTCACTGGCTCTGCAGGACAACCTGGGGCTAGTATGTTGTAGGCCATGTTAGAAAAGTTTGTAGGCTGCAGTTGATTCCCAAATGGTATCTGTAAGTGTAATAAAAATCTTTAGGGGCAGATATAGACTAGGGACAGAAGGTAAAATTAAGGAGCTTAGGGGAAACTATCTTGGGTATACACTTGACCTTCTAGATCTGTGGTCTTGGTAGTTGGGGTGATGGTAGAAGGAATCTCAAGCCCAGGGATAGGCATTAAGTGAGAAAGCTTAAGCTGTTGACTGGAAGGCGTTTTTATCTGGAGTCTGCCCTGTGAGAGGTAGATATAAGTCATGACTCCCAAGCTTACATGAACGTTTAAAAAGTTTACAAAAAGAGGTGGGTGAAAGCTATAGTTATATTAGCATGACCACTGTCTGTAATTTTCACTAAAATCCTCATTGTTGGAAAATCAGTTGACAATGTCTCTAAATAGCTGGAGTAGAATAAGGCCTTTGCGCATACTAAAAGCTTGAGGTTCTGGGTTAAAAGCATGAATGTCTTTCTTCTGTCCAAAGAACTGGATAAATATAGATTGGACAGAGACATGTTCAGTACAATGACAAGCAATTTTCAGACTAGATTTGTAATGCCCAAAATTAAACTGTAAGCCCTACCTTCCCAGGAACCAAATAACTTCCTAGAATGCTGGGAATTGTAGTTCTTAGGAAATAACAAAGCCTCATGGCTAAATATAGTTGCCTATAAGTTTGTCCTTATAATCCCCTGCAATATGGAGGCCATTCTCAGTTGGGAAAGTCTGGGGAATGGTCCTGACCAAAGTCTATTGTTGGCTCGATAAGTGGTGGTGGTGGGGGGCTGAGCTGTGGCCCAGGCCCGGCCTGCTGTGACTCTCTCCCTCCTAGGGTGGCTGGGGCCTGGTGGTGAGGCCCAGGTTTCTCTCTCTCCTCCCGGGGCTGGCCTGTTTGCTGCACGGCGCCTTAATTAAAAGGGAGGCAATATATGAATGAGTTATTTTATTGTAGGAAGGGGAAATATGCTAGTTGAGTGGAGAGAAGGAAAGGAGAGGAAGGAGAGAGAGAGAAAAGAGAAGAAGAGGGAGAAGAGAAGAGAA
>JADRCD010186998.1:0-50128 GCA_019843815.1 Montemys delectorum | reverse complement strand
ACACACACACACACACACCCAACAACCACAGACTCTAAAAGTATATTCAGAACTATTAATGTGTTTGGCAAAATTCTAAATACTTCACTCATACTGGGTCCTGACTTTTCATAAAGCCATGTGTTGTGCACAAGGCCAATACTAAGCTTTATGGTTAAGGAAAGTGAGAAACAAACATTAGGTAAATTCTCCAAATTCACAAAGAAAGGATTCAGAAGCTCCCAAGATTGAACTGAGGATATGCAACCCTAAGAGATCACCATATGTAACCAATGTAGCCATATCGGGAACAGGAGGGATGATCAGAAAAACATGAGAAATAGCGGA
Source organism: Montemys delectorum (assembly GCA_019843815.1). Taxonomy (NCBI): domain Eukaryota; kingdom Metazoa; phylum Chordata; class Mammalia; order Rodentia; family Muridae; genus Montemys; species Montemys delectorum. The sequence goes on along the minus strand of JADRCD010186998.1, from coordinate 49,801 downwards.
GATCTGTAACTGACAAGAGTAAGGAGGTCAGGACATGGGGAGGGGACATCTCCAGAAAAAGACAGAGGTTTTGAATTATGAAGGTCCCCAAGAATCAATGTGGGTGACTTTAGGTGTGACTCACAGCGTTGAGGATATGGAAACTGAAGAGGTGACCTCATATAGCTAGACAGGAATACCAGTGGAGTGATAGAGACACCAAACCACCCACAAAACTTTTGAACCAAAATTTATCCTGTCTGCAAGAAATGCAGGGACAGGAGTTAGAGCAGAGTCTGAAGGAATGGCCAAACTGTAACCATCCCAACCTGAGATTCATCCCATAAGCAGGGATTCATCCCATCCCTGACACTATTAATAATAATACCCTGTTATGTTTGCAGACAGGATTCTAGCGTGGCTCTCCCATGAGAGGCTCCATCCTGCAGCAGACTCAGACAGATGAGATGCAGACAGCCACAGCCAAACAGTAGATAGAACTTGGAGATTCTAATGGAAAAACAAGAGGAAAAATTGAGTGCCCCAAGGGGGATAATAACTCCACAGGAAGACCAACAAAGTCAACTAACCTGGCTTCTTGGGGATCTCAGAGACTGAACGACCAACGAACATTCTTGTGCTTGACTTAGGCCTCCCTGCACATATGTAGTAGATGTTCAGCTAGGTCTTTATGTGAGTACTGAACAACTAGCGCTGAGGCTCTCCCAAAAGATGTTGCCTGTATATGGGATATGTTCTTTGAGTTGGGCTGGCTTGACTGGCTTCAGTAAGAGAGGATATGCCTCATCTCACAGAGACTTGATGTATCAGGGTAAGAGGACACCCAGGATGCCCACACTTGCTCAGAGGAGAAGGGGAAGAATGAGGCAAAGGATTGAGGGAGGGGGTGACTGGGAAGGTGAAGTTAGAGGGATGAGTAAAGTGAATGAGTAAAAAAAATAAAATAAAAACAAACAACATTGTAATGTATAAAAACATAATATAAAGCATATGAGATATATTAATATTAACAGTAAACAATCAATAAAAAATAATTGATTGAAGCTTAATTTTTTCTGGCTTAATTTTTTTTGTGATCTAGATAATATTACTTTAAGTCAGCTCTAACTTACATGGAGAGCAGATTCTGTAAGCAAAGGGCTTTACTTTTGAAACAAAGCATCTTAATTTAACTCAATTTACAAAGGAGTTGATACTGTCAATCTAATGAAATGGTACCTTGTCCTGGAGGAGGTAAAAGCAAAACATCCAATGTAAAAGAGGAGAAGTTATATCAGTAGTATACATAGCTGTTATATTGGCCTGTTTGGAGGAAGAGATGATAACAATTTTCTCCCCAAACCTGTTTATCTTAAGCCCTAATCCATTAGCAATGAAGATGTTCATATTTGCCAATGACTGGGAAGAGAATGAAAGAGAACGTAGTTTTTTCTCATTTCTTTTAAGTGGTAAGACACAGATATTGAGACTACAGGGATTAAAGTGGCTAGGTTTCCAGTACTGTCCTGGGTGTCTATGTTTTTAAAGCAGCCAAGAGTGGTTGAGCTAGAGCAGGAAGGACTGTTCCTTTGAAGAGGAATCTCTTGGCAACGTGTCCTGTGCTCTCACGCCACCGCTCTGAGTCACTAATGTTTTCTGCCTCCTCAGTGCTATCTGATGACTATCTGGGAGAAGCCAAGTTCTTCCTCGGAAGAACTAAAGCCGAAATGGATGCTGAGTACGGAAAGCACTTTTCACAAAAGCAGCAAGTAACAACATGGAATACCTTTTTCTTCTTTATTTGAAAAGTTAGATATGTTAAAAGCTCATACTTGTTTTCCTCATAACTCACAATTGGTCATTATTAGTGCACAATATTGTTTTATTTCTTGCTCTGATGCAATATTCTGCAAACATTTCTGCAAAATTCTCAGATCAATATTATGTAGATTTGACCCCCTCTTCCATAAGTACAATATTGAATAAATTTCTCTCGATGTATCAAAAATCAATGTTGTACTAAAGACTAGACAAAACAAGATACTGAAACATTGGAAGGCAAGGCCTGCGAGTGGTTCCCATGCTGTGCATGCTGCCACACCATGTGTGTACTCTAAATCCCGTGGCTCTGGACTGTGGCAGACAGATTGTGGCAGACTGAATTGGAGGGGGCTTACATCAGGGCCATCGGTTTTGATGTAGATTGGTAATTGCCCAGCATGCGGTCTTGAAACTTGTCTCAAGCTGTTTATATTCGTTTTTACTAATTCTGCCCAATGTTTTCATATCTTAAATTGCAATTAACAGTGGAGAGGCTGTGAAAATATCAAACTACTTTTTGAGCTATTAAATTGATTTATATCTTCTTTATTTTTTTAACCATCATTAAAACCAAGGGGAAGAGAATCTATATATGTTGGCTTGGAATATGCTCCGGGGCCCCTACTGCAACCAGAGAGATTCATATTTTCTCGTTCTTATTATGAGCTCTGTAATTCATGATGAGTCTGGAGTTGAGATTAGCCTCTTAATTCATTTATTCATTAATTCATTCATTTGTTAGTTATTCGATATATAATACTTGTTAATATTTTCAGTAAATATGTCACTAGAGAGCTAAGGATACCAAATGAAGTATGACCAATCCCATTTTCTATTTGAGTTTTTGGTGTTTTGAAGTGATTTATAAACAAGGTAAGAAGAAGAAAACATTTGTAGAGGTACTTCAAGCACCTTAATAATGCTAAGATTTCATATATATATATATATATATATTATTAAAGAAATTAATCAATGTAAGGATATCATTAATTTGAGAGAGTATAAGTAGGAGTACTTGGAAGACATGAAAAGAGCAAGAGAAAAGGAGAAATTGATATAATTATATTTTAATTAAATCATATTAACAATTAAAAATATTATATTGTATAATTGTAACCAATTACTGTCTAACAAAATTCAGTTAATACCAATGAGCATTAAGTAATATTAATAATATAAGTCATCACAGCCTGTAAGAAATTCTTGAGGAATTGTAATATATATAATATATATGTATATGTATATATGTATATAGTATATATATTTCCATATCAGGAATAATAAATTTCTTCTATTTCTGCATTTGAAGTTCACTAAACTTTTCAAATTTGTGCACAAATATTCCTGACTTTTAGAGTCTGCTTGAAAAATAATCAAACATTTTTTTTTCTTTTTCCAATTTCAATGTATAGTGACATGTTAAAGTAAATGCTGTTAGGACAATGCTTTTCTTGGAGTGGTCCTGAAGTCTTTGATGTTGGTATCATGTGAGAAATTAATAGACACATAAAGCTTGGACACTTCCTTGTAGATATTAAAAAGGAATCCCAGACCATGATCTAATAATCAACTCCTGTTAAACCTCGTAGGAATTTCAAGAAAAACCTAAGAAATACTGCCATATTATATCAGAATGTCAAATGCACCTGTTCAATGCATTTGAATATATAAATAATGACTAATCATCTTGAAAAATGAACTGTTGAGTTCATTTTCAAATCAAGTTATATGTTGAGTTATATTTCAAATCAAAATCTTTTGAAATATAAAGGTATATTGTAGGGGAAATATAATAAAAACTAATAAACTTTACTCTCTTAGATAATATTCAGTTTTTAAAAGAAATCTCAGTATATTGCTCATACATTCTAAAGAGATATATAAATCAGGGAGATATATAACCGAAAACCCACTATTAATGGTTTTTTTTTGCAGTTATTACAAGTTTATTTTATACTGGTGAGTCACCATTTAATGATCTGTAGCAAATCAATGAATGAGGAGAGTGTTTCCAGGACCAGTGACTGTCCGGACATCTCAGAGAGACCCAGGAGGACAGCCACAGAGGCAGGAAATGAGAGAGTAAGTGGGATGCCGCCTCAGAAGTTGGGGCAGAGGGTTAGGGCCTTATGCAAGCCGAGAGGTCCTGTACGTAGGAAGGCTTTAGGTAGCGGACAGAGTAGAAGCTCCAGTGAGAACAGAGTTCCAGGTGGGTTCCAGTGCTGGATTTCTCTCCCGTTTCCAGACATCTTGAACCCCCTAAAGGGGCTCTGGGCATTTAAGATATTGTAGCAATTGATCCAAACTGTCCCAGCTTGCAGGGCAGAGGACACGATGAGAGCCTTGTTGATGTCATTAGTGAAGACAGCTGCTACAAGTCCAAAGTCTGAGTTATTGGCTCTTGGATGCTGTCTTAGTTAGAGTTTCTATTCCTGCACAAACATCATGACCAATAAGCAAGTTGGGGAGGAAAGGGTTTATTCAGCTTACTTCCACCTTGCTGTTGATCACCAGAGGAAGTCAGGACTGGAACTCGAGCAGGTCAGGAAGCAGGAGCTGATGCAGAGGCCATGGAGGGATGTTCCTTACTGGCTTGCTTCTCTTGGCTTGCTCAGCCTGCTCTCTTATAGAACCCAAGACTTCCAGCCCAGGGATGGCACCACCCACAAGGGGCCCTACCCCCTTGATCACTAATTGAGAAAATGCCCCACAGCTGGATCTCATGGAGGCACTTCCCCAACTGAAGCTTCTTTCTCTGTGATAACTCCAGCCTGTGTCAAGTTGACACACAAAACTAGCCAGTACAGATGCATTATTTCTATCTTCTACAGGCAAAAATATGAACATGGTATGTAAACAGGCATGCAGGCAAAATACTCATACCTAATAGAAAATTCAACACACACACACACACACACACACACACACACACACACACACAACTAGAAAGAGTAGAGGCTGATACCGTAAATGCTCCTTTTTACTTTTTCTCCTTTTTTTAAAAATTTATTTATTTTTAATTGCATATTTGTGATTACATTATTTTATATACCTACAGAGGCCAAAATCAAGGCTTTGGATCTCTTGGAGCTGGAGTTACAAGTGGTTCTGAGCATCCCGACTTGGGTAACTTGGAACCAAACTTGATCCTCTGAATGGATAACAAACACTCATAACCATTGAGCTGTCTTTCCAGAGCCTGGTTACTTTTCAGTAGAGAATATATACCTTCTCTTTTAATGTTGAAAGGGTACAAGGACAGACAGCTAAAGTTAACGGGTCTTTGAGGAGAATATGGAACGCTAAGACAATAGAAACCTCCTAAACCATGTATATGAAGAATATCTAAATGAAATCATCAAATAATGGGTGAGACAGAGTCCGTCTTGGCACAAATGAAGCTTCCAGTACTGGGATGGGTTATATCTTAATTGATTTGTTGGCCTAAGAGGCCCACCAGGAATCCTGAAAGAATTTAGGCTATTGCCAAGCCTATAAGTTGCTCTCCAGATACATACAACCAGGCCCATTTTGAAGACAATACCCATATAATTCATTGAACATGGAGATATCCAACCAGGTTCCTACATAGAGCCCTCATCCCTACACTCCAGTGTCTTTGATATAGGAATGTGCTCTGCATGCTCTCAAGAGTGAACTGAGCCAAACATAAATAGTTATCTACAAGTGTGTACTGCTTCCAAGATACATTCGTGTAATAGTGGCAAAAACTTGTGGGAGACTCCTCTGTTGCTAAAATTCTTGCTCCCCTGCATCTGCAGAATTTCCTGAACTGCTCCTAGTATTTGGGTGTGGGTCTCTGCATCATTTCAATTAGTGGATGGATGAAGTTTCTTACGTAGTAAGTAATTATTAAAAATCTCAGCACGAGGTTTCCCCCTGCCTTAGACACACACACAGTCTTAGTTCTTGGATGAAAGACATATACACAGTCTTTATATTTTAATATGCTTTAAAGAGCACAATAGCTAGGCAACTGTCTACCTTTCATGTTATTTGAATCCATTTTCCTATCTATATCATCGGATTATTACTTACTCTTTACTATGCTTCATCTGAGATGCTCTTAACTCTAAGTAGCTAGCCCAAATGGCCATGTTACTCATATCCTACATCATCTCTCTTTATCCCTCCTGCATGTTCTTCTTCCATGGTGGCTTTCTCTCTTTCCTCTCATCCAAACCCATGAAAACTCAACCCTAATCATCTCTCTTCTGCCCAGTTATTGGCTGCCAATCTTTATTCACCAATCAGAATTAAATTGGGGGCAGGAATCTAGTGGGTAGTGTAGACACCAGGTCTTGGGGGCCTGCACTTAGCATTACAATAGACAGTAAAAGATAAACTTCCATAGTCTCTGATGACAATTGGTTAAGAACCAATCATGTTTGTCTTTCTGGTTCTGGGTTACTTCACACAGGATGGTTTTAGTTTGTTTTGTTTTTGTTCTTTTTGTAGTTCCATTCATTAGCCTGCACATTTCATAATGTCCTTGTTTTTAACTGCTGACTAGTATTCCATCGTGTAAATGAACCACATTTCCTTTATGCATTCTTCATTTGAGGAGCATCTGGGTTGTTTATATTTTCTGTTTGTTTTGTATAAAGCTGCTATGATCATAGTTGACCAACTGTCCTTAAGGGATGGCAGAGCATCTTTAGTTATATGCCCAGAAGTGGTTTACCTAGATCTTGAAGTATTGAGAATTAATCCCACTTTTCTGAGAAATTGTCAAGTTGCTTTTCAGTTTTATGAGGTCCTACTTATTAATTATTTATCTTCCTGCCTTCCCTTTTGATGTTCTGTTTAGGACTTCGGCTCCTGTGCCAATGCATTCAAGGCTAGACTCCAGTTTCTCTTCTGTCACGTTCAGTTTATCTGAATTTATGTTGAGGTCTTTGATCCACTTGGACCTGAGTTTTATGCAGGTGATAGATATAGATCTATTTGCATTTTTCTACATGCTGATGTCCACTTAGAACTGCACCACTTGTTGAGAATTATTTTTTCCAATTGTATAATTTCAACTTCTTTGTCAAAAATCAGATGTCTATAAATACGTAGATTTATATCCGGGTCTTGTACTTGATTCCTGTGATCGATCTGTCTGTTTTTATGCCAATACAATACAGTGTTTATTACTATAACTCTGTAGTAGAGATTGAAATGAGTGATGATGATACCTCTGTAAGTTATTTTATTTTACTGAATTGTTTAGGACACCACATGAAAACCCACAGAATCAACTAGTCTAGGCTCAGAGGCATTCACAGAGACCAAAGCAACAACCAGGAAGCCTTCATGGGTCTGACATAAGATCTCTACGTATATGTTACAGTAGTGTACCTTGGTCTTTTTTGTGGGACTCCTACCACTCAAAAAAGAGGCCACATCTCACTCTTTTGTTTACCTTTGGCATCCTTTTCCTAATTCTGATTTGATTAATATTATTGCAACTTAATATGCCATGGTTGGTTGAAATATATTGGAAGCCTCCCCTTTTCTGAAGAGAACCAGAGGAGTGTATGAGGCGAGAGGTATGGAAGAGGTACAGGAAAAACAGGATGGAGGGGAAACTAAGGTCAGGATGTTCTATTTGAAAAGAATAAACAACAACAATGACAAACTTGTGGGAGAAGCCAATTAATAACTTATTTGACTGAAGGCCCCCTCTGTGAGATTGAACCTTGGGCAACCAAGAACCTGAGACTAGAGAGTGCAGAAACCTAGGATAACACCAAAAAATACTGGTCCAAAAAGAAAAAAAAAAGAAAGAAAAAAAGAAAGAAAAGAAATGTAATGATAAAATGACTTCTAATCAAATTCAGCTATACTCATAGATTAGTACTTTGTTCAGTTATCAGCACTGAAGTTTTCTTCTGCGGCATAACTGGGAGCAAGTGTGAGTATCCACAGTCAGATATTACACAGAGAAAGAGAGGCATTTGAAGATAACAGCCTAAATGGGAAATCTCCATCAAAACCTTCTCCCAGGGCTTAGGGCACCCCATGGAAGAGAAGAAAGAAAGCATGCAAGAGCCAGAGGACACCACCAAGAAAAAAAGCAAAACTCATATGAACTCACAGACGTTGAAACAAGATGCACAGGAGGTCAACTAGGTCCTTTTATGGCTTCTAGTAAGTGTTTTTATGGGACTCCTGAGTGTGTGAACAAGTGTGTCTCTGACTCTTGTGCCTTCTCCTGGGCTCTTTTCCTTCTGTTGGTTTGTCTTGCCTACCTTTCATAGTTGTGATAACTTGAGATAGTTTTGTTTTATCTTATTATATTGTGTTTTATTATAGTTTTTAAAAGTGAGTAAATGAACAAAAATGCTAACCACTAGGGTAAATGTTAGCAATTTAACTGTTACTTATACCTAATTCAGGTACAGAAATCAGTTTTCTCCGATAGAATGACACTGGGTGAATTGTTAATCACTACAAGACAGGCTGCACGTGCAGGAGTATTTGACCAACATATAATGGATTCCATAGTTTTTGTATGTGGCAGTTTTTGTTTACAGTTTGATGAATTTTGGGGGGTATTAATGGTATTTTATTTTGTTGGCTTGTTTTTTGGGATTGTAATTTATTGTATTGGATTTTTGTTTGTTTAAGAAAGAACTTAAAATTTGGTTGGAGTAAGGTGGAGCAGATCTGGAAGCATTTGGGAAAGAGGAAAAAATATGAAAAAATATATTTAAATTTAAATTTTGTTTTAAATAATAAGAAAATATTTTTCTTATTCTGAATTCTGTGGTTTTGACAACCATATTGTATAGGAAGTATTTCAGGAATCTTTCTAATTTTACAGTCAGTGATAGGAGCAATTAGCAACAGAAACACAGAAACCTCTGAATGGTATGAGTGGGAAGGCTGGAACACTAATATTAAAATCATGCTATGTAGTACTTCAGGAAAATCCAAGTGGCTCTAATTTTTCTAAATGACAATAACATAGTAGACAGAATAGAAGTCTTTTTTTTTTTTGAAGTGTTCTGAGGCTTTCATCATTGAAAAAATTAAAATAAGGTTTTTTCTTACTTCTCTTATCTTCGAGGTTAAAATGATATCATTGTCTACTCTTTACTCTTTCAAATTCATGCCTCCCCTTTTTGTTACATTAATTGTGTTTTCGTGCACATATGTAATTCCATGACAACTGTCTTACCCTTTTGGGGAAATTGCCTATAGATAAGAATCATAGTCATGCTGAATCTCATGTTGTCAAGTATGGTAGTTTGAATGAAAATGATCCATAGTCTCAGAGGCACTGGTACTATTGGGAAGCATAGCCCTGTTGTAGAAACTTCAGAAACTTAGGCCAGGCCTAGTGGCTCACTGCTCTTCTTGCTTTCTCTGGACCTAGATATAAATCTTGCATCTACCTCACCAGCACCATGCCAGGATTCCAGCCGTGACAGTGCTGTAAACCATTGTCCTGTAAGCCAGACCCAATGACATATTTTTTTTTTCTTTATAAGAGTTGCAATGGCCATGGTGTCTGCTCACAGAAAGAGAAACCCTGAGACATCAAACATTAATTATTCAGTTTTAAAAAAATATTTTATTTTGTCAGCCAGGGACAATTTTTGGCAGAGTTGTGATGCTAGCAGCATTCGTAATTCATGGTTATTATTTCATTTTTCTCTTCCCTTGAATTTTTTCCCTTCAACTGTGAGTTAAAAGCGTTCATAATTACACCACCCCAGGCCCAGCTTATACTCTTATCATTATTAGTAGCTTTATTTTTGCAAAACACCATTCTTCTTTTCTCCTTTCTTTTCCTGGAAAGTGCTTTGATGTCTGCAGTAAATTTCTGTAGCGGATGCTGTATATTTAGCAGTAAAGTGCAAAGGCACAATTAAACCTTCCTAGTGTGAACATCTGGTGGAGAAAGCCTGAACCAGACTTATCCAAGCTTCATGTTTGTACATTAATGGGCAGTGTGGTGATAAGTATATTTAGTTCCACCTCAAGTAACAGAGAATGGATTCTTAATTTTATTATGAATTGTTATATAATTTTATATCTAATACCAACTTTCCAAGGTCTCTGTATTGACTACTACTTGCATTTAGTAGTGTAAGTAGGACTGTTTATACAAAATGGATTCTAACATAGATTGCAGATTATTCTGTAGAATTATGTGATTTCAGAAAATTTTTGATTGAGATATTAAGAATATTTGTGATCACTAACCAAAACTACTATTTTCATTATCATTCTAAAATTCAAAAAAAATTAAATTGATATAACCTATAATTTGTAATTACATTTAATTTATGATTAGATTCAATTTGTGTATAATAACTTTCAACACTAACAATCTTAAATTCAATGTGAAGTCTTTTTAATTTTTTGAGTGTACTCTAGACATCAGAAACTATATAGAGTAGAAGAGTCTAATACACGTGTAACACTGATGAAGAAAAAGAGGTTATCAACTTTAGAATGTGTTGCAGCTGCCTGCAGCTACATACGATCTGGTCCTCTGGAAGAGGAGGAGGAGCCTAGGAGAAATTAAGGGAATTGGAAGGCGGAAGGAATAAATTAAAAAATGGGACCAAGCCATGGCTTGTGCTACGAGTCCAAAGTGTATTATTCAACTGAGAATCAAGCAGGCAGGCAAAAACCCCTCCCCCATTCGATCAGCATCTCGTGGCCCAATCAGCATCTTCATCTTCTGGAAGTGGGTGTTGCTTTGGAGAGAGGCGGAGAAGTGATTCAAACAAAAGGCTTGGTTTGAGTCAGGGAGCCTCACTCAGCCCAGGTGGGCTGACTGTGGCAAGGCAAGGTAGGAGAGAGCCAGGTTTTGGCTGAAGGAGATTACAAGAATGGAGGGAGGATCACAGAACTGGTTTGAAGAACAGTAGCTGGGAGGGCAACGGAGTGAGTAAAGAGAAGATAAAAAGTGATACAATACTATTGCCATAAAAAGTACACAAAATCGCATATCCATGATATATTTTTTCTTATTTAAAACATATTGCACCGTTTTTGGATCTGCATCCACATGTTCTGTAACCTCAGATTCAGACACAAGTCTTTCTAAATGGTGACTTTTCAACCTATGTTGATCGTGCATAATGAACCACTATGCTAATTCGTTTGAAGCACTATCTTTAAGAGGAAATATATTCTAATGCCAAACATTAAAATTTATTATCTCCTTGGATGGTTAAGAAGGAAAATAGAAACTTCTAATACATATTTCTTGGAAGTTGGCAGATTGGAGATCTAGAAATGAGTATGTCCACACTGAAGCAGTTCACTGGGGCACATTTACTGACAAAACCACTAGGAGCTCTGTTACCATCTGGAAACTTACAGGTTTTAAAAGAAGCACCAGATGGTAAACTGAGGATTATTTAAGTCAACTTCAGGAGAAGTTGATGTTTAAAGAAACAATAATAGTCACACATTAGTACAATGTTTGCACAGGATTTGTGAAATCATGGTTTTACTTGGCTACAAAAGCAAAACCTCATGTGAAGAAGAAAGTGGTTGAATCTAATTCTCAGCATTTATGCTAAGAGATGACATGAAAATAATGGAGACAATGGTAAGATGTTGTTTATATATAAGTATACATATACATATATATATATATACTTATACACACACACACACACACACACACACACACACACACACTTACACTCCCATGCACAGGCATGCTTAAACACAACACACATAGTAATTGGTTTCATTACGGGCTTTTCAAGGAGTTTATGCTTGTCTTTCTCCCAACTCATCCTCGACCTACACCATCTTATGCTGGTTCCCTTTCTCCTTTATTAGCCTTCTTCCTCTTTCATGTCACAAGTATTATGTTATCTTCTTTTAAAGTATTTTCTTTTCCAAACAGTTTTATGAGATATTTTCCCCTTTATTGATTTCTAGTTTCAGGAACTACATGCATCCACATACATTAACACGTGAGAGAGAGACAGACAGAGGGTGGGGGGAGAATGGAGAGCACAGAAAACCTTCCTCAGAACGTCAGACTTGCCATGCCTGGGTACATATCTGAAGGCCTCTGTATCATGCTGCATGGGGTCTTGTTTATTCTGTTTGTTGCTTAGTCCTCATAAGAGCTAAGTGATGGACCCTGGCTACATGCCAATCATAAAATGAATGGAAAGAAAAAATAAAATCATGATGTTTGTAGAAAAATGATGGAATTAGAAAGTACTGTAAGTGAAATATCACAGGCTCAGACAGATAAATAGCTAATTTTCTCTCAGTAAAACATTCTCTTAAAAAACTTCTGTTACTAATTTTCTTGGAAAAGCAGTGTGTATTTTTGGTGTATATTCATTATACAAAGCAATACTACATAATAACTTTTAAAATTATGTAAATTATGCACTGTAATCATAGTCACCTACTTCTCACTACTGATTCTTCCCCCAAATATTTCTTCCTCAAAATATGACATTAAATGTTAGAAAATAAATTTCAATGACATTTAAGTCAAAATGAATTACGAACAAAGATTTTAACTGAAAATTATCATTGAGTACTTATAATAGAATAACTTACTTTTCTTTATATATGTAAATTCTTCCATGATGAACCTTATAATAAATTTTATTTAATTAGTATAAAAGGGAATAAAGATAAGTATATTATAATTATAATATATATAATTTTTAATAGTTCAATAACTAGCAATTCTTTTCCAAATGATTCAAATATCCTTGTAATATGTCAAGAAGTAAACGTACAGTTGAAATGAAGTTAGGAATAATTACACTTCTTTTATACTTCTTAAACTATGGGAACGTGGAACCAGAACGTATACATAGGAAGTCACCTTTAATTTCTTTTATTTAGAAAAATGATTTCCATTGTTTCTCAAATATAGGAAAATTATTTCTGAAGAAGGTTTTTATTTTTGTTATTGAGTAATTGAATGACTCATCAAAGCGTATATACAACAGGGAAAACCTTTGGTTGGTTTCATTTTAAAATTCTACATGAGAATATATTCCAGTTAAAACTAGTCTTATATTTCTTAAATTATGTTTGTGAATATTAGAAGAAATGTGTGTATATAAACATAAAGACTTGCAAATATGCTATATTATGAAGTAAATATTTTGTTCAATTTTTGATGTACTGGTTGGCAGTAGATCAAGCGATATCTACAAGAATATGTTAATAAATCTTCCTGCCACTAGGTTAAACCCACAATTCTCTGAAAGTAAGCATCCCATGTTATCCCTGCTGATTTTTTATATCCCTTGTAGTACAATAAGATGCTTGTTTCTAGATACCAGTGTTAAACAGAAGTGTAATTATTATTGACACATAATGTAATTATCAATAATGTATTGGGTTCAAGCAAAGAGGAACATTTTAATCTTCACATGAAGCAATTGATATGTCTACTTCCCCTTTGTGTTAATGGCAAATGTTCCCATGAATCTCACTGTCAACACAAGAGAAATGTGCTCTAATGTGTGCTCATCACAAATTCAAGCTGTTTTATGCAGCAGAAAGAACAGGGCATCCTGAGAAAGATTATTTTTTAAATGAAAAGCAATTTCTACTCCACAGAACATTACCAAATCCTCTCTACCCTTCCAATCACCACTGCCTGTGTGTTGTTTCCACTAAAGAGAACAATTCTTTTCAGTCTTTCTCTTATACTAAGACTTCATTGTGAATAAAGGAATCATTTCTAGATAGTGGTGGATAAATGCTATACATGTTCAAGATTCACTGAATATTTTATGTATGAAACTGAAGAAATTGATTAAGAATTATTGGTAGGTTCAAAAATACCCCATATATCATGGTTGTTTTTCAGGTAGAAATTAAGGACCACTTACTATTATTCTGTATCTAGCTAATGGTGTAATAAGAGGACAAGGCAGTAGAATAAATTTCTCAGGTTCCCATATTTCATCCTTTATACACTCAAAATTTCTTGAAGTCAAAATGTGCATACATTTGTTTTCTACCATAAAACAAATGAAACATCAGTGATTTATAAAAAAAAAAAATCTGCAAATTCCCTCAACAAATATTCAAAATAAGGCAGTTTGATTTATTTTAATTATTCATCATTATTTGAAGAATCTTCAATAACAACATTAAAAGCTTCTATATTTGAGATACTTCGGGGAACCATTTTGTGAATCTATTAAAATTATTTAAGTGAACATGATGTTTGTCTCTAAGCAAAACAATATTTTTAAAGTATCCCCAAAGATTACTAAATTAAATTTTACCACATTTAAGCAACAAAATACTGAACATGTTATTAAAAGATATTTATTATTTAGGGAAGCATTGATATCAGGCAATAAAAATGTACAAATATATTCCTAAAATATAGCCTTAAATGTTATATGAATATACATATTTAAGTTATGTCTCTATCCTCAGTAATATATAATGTTATAGCTAAATATGAAGTGATCCACATAGTGTCACTTGGTCCCCAGCTTATGATTATGTTTTGAAAGATGGTGGAAACTTTAGGTGATCAATGTAGTTAGAGGAAGAATATCACAGAGAAAATTATTGGTGGGTTATACCTGGACACTGAAGCCTTTCTTTCTGCTTCCTGTCCTTCACAGTGTGAGTAAACTAGGCCACATGCACTTACTCTTATGTTGTTATCCCTTACCAAGGACTCAGAATTAATATGCTAAAGAAATATAAGCTGATATCTCTGAAACTATAAGCCCAAATACCTAAATTAGTATTTCCTTTGAAGTTAGAATTTCTGGCTTTATTGGAGAATTAGTTGAATATCTGAAATAATTCAAGGACAGCTATTCAATGATTAAACAACAGCAATTAAAAAGTGTATGAGTACATATGTACACATGTGTCTTGTGTGCATGTGTTTGTGTATATGTGCGTGTGTGTGTGTACCAGGTTACATGGTTGTGTTAGAAATGGAAAAAATTTGATAACCATTAATATATGGCATGATAGTATAGATAAATTCTATTTTCTCTTCATGTTCTTCAGTATACCAAAATGCTACAACTGGAATAATCAAATTAATGTCTTATATAATCTAGTTAATATAAAAAATTATTTTTGGAATATTATCCATTATATTTTACTGATATAATTTTGTCAAATACAGAACACATTAATTTTATATATAACAATTAGCCAATTAATCTAGTTTCAATTAATTGGCTTTTGTGTAGTTATAATACTATTACTTTATTTTTTAATTAAAATATTTACAGTTGATATTTGAAAAAAATTATATTCCACAGTTTTAGATATGAGTCACAAAGAATTGTATAAATATAACCTTCCTAAATGTCTTATAATAGGCTATTCTGCTTAGTATCTTACTAAGCAATTTAGATAGGACAGAGATTAGCTGATTTCTTCTAAGATAAAGGATGACTTTACCTTGTAAGATACCTGTTTTTCTTCCCTTCAGGGCATATTTTGAGATAATAAGTAAAGTTGTAATACCACAATAACAATGTTAGAAAGGATGTTAAATATTTTTCTAAAGAGTGACAAACTTTCTTTAATTTTCTTTATATATGTTTCTTCAGAAAATAGAATTACTAAAACTAATTCTGACCCTTGTGTGGTCAGAGTTTTTTACTTAAATTATTTGATGATATATTTTTCTAATTATTGGTATTTCATTGAAAGACATAGAAAACCAAAAATAAACAAAAACAAACTAGAAAGTTGTAGGTACTATCCAATAGCAAATCTTCTTAAGTGAAAAACAAAGATTGAGGATTGGAAATGTAAACCTTTAGTTCAGTGGAATTAGATGAAAGTGAAAATAAATATTAGACCTTAAGGATTTGAATTTGAACTGGCAATGTAGCCAAAACAATAGTATGCATCTGAAACTGAAGTTTTTCAAAATTGCTTTCATGGTATTAGATTATATGAAGATAGGAGGAGAAGAGAAAGTCTAGAGAAAGGCAAATGTATTCATCATCGTTGTGCTGTTAAAGTTGCAGAGCTGTGAAGAAAACTTTACTAGAGAACATGGTACAAGACGCTTAAAAGAAATTCAGGGAGTGAGGTGAGGATGTCTGGTTTCACTGGAGACTCAGGGGTGTCATGTGATTCTTTTCTGGAAGTTGTCTTGTAGGAGGATGTTTTGGTTGATGCAGATCCTTGAGAAGATGTTTGGCTGAGGTAATGTGCTGTTTTTCTGAAAGCTGCCTGGTGAAAGGACATGCAATATTTTGCTGGATCAGATGCTTGAGAGGACAGGTGACGTTCAGAAAGAGTATAAGTGTAATCTACCAGACAACAGACAACACTCATATACTGATTCAGGTAGCAGCTCTTTATAGGGCTTCATTAGGATTTGCTGAGTCTGCTCTTCATTGACAGCACTTTTGTATTGGGTCACCTTGTGCTCTTTGTTTTGACTGCAGAGAAAAATGCATCAAAGATCTTTTGGTGGTATTCCGGTTGCTTCTTGCCAATTCCACAGACTTGTTTAGATTGGTGGAGCCTCACGGTTTCTTCTGGATCAAGCTGATGTTACTGGCTGTGTTTGGTATTTTGCTAATGAATTGGACTGCTGACAATGAAGACTGGAATCATCCCAAAAGACAAGTTCTAAACAGAACCATTGTTCTATTTCCTATTAACTTTTTCCCCTACCACTAGAGAGTGGTGGGATATAAGGGAGTTTAAAACATTAAAGAACCATAATTAAAGTAGATTCTGAAAAGTCTAAGCCTATGGGAGGGGGTGCAAATGTGGTTTGGGAACAATAAGTAAACCTGCTTCTAATGTAGTAGAGGAATAGGCAGAATGTGATGGGTTGGAAATATTATTTATGGGGGTTGGCAAAATAGAAGATTCTGCCACTTGGTGGTCTCCTCCCTTGGTTCTGGACTGGATTTTCTGGTTTTTATTCATTGTCTTCATATTTAGCACTTTGAATACAATTGGAGGGAAGGCTGACAATTCTTTTATATTAGTGAAGATTGCAGAGTTCACTATGAACATCGGTAGTTTACAGATAGAGTTACAAGGGCTTGGGAAGCAAAATGACTCATTGGGTGTAGAACAACAGGGTTCAGGCTTGGTGTCTGAGACCGGGGATTTGCCACATGATGAAAGAGGAAAGCAAACTTGGCTGGTGTGTAAACTGTCACCCCACCCTGCTCCATACACTTTCACTGCTGGGTGACCTGAACATATCTGTGAGACAAAGGACAGGGAGAGCAGGAGGCAGTACAGAGTCAATGAGTTAGTGTTCAGTCAAGTGACCAGCAGAGAATTTGCTTGGGGCTACCCAGGTACCTTCAGCCTTCCCAGTCTTTGGGCAACATATGCTTGCTAATGGTGAACATCATACTTGAGTTGACCAGGCATCTGATAGAAATGCTAGATCTAAAGCATTTTAAGAGGCTGCTGCATTGCATGGTTACGTTCTCCATCTGCTAAAGAAATGTTAAATAACTGAGCTATGCAGCATAGAGTTAACCCCCAAGATTAGAAGGCATTAATGTCAACCGAGCACAAAGATGGTGAACAATTGCAATAGTTGTAGTGGTGGAGGAACAGAGGCACAAAATAAACACAGTAATTTAACAAGGGGGATAAATGTTACTAAAGACCAGCTGCACAGTGGGGGGTGTTAAGCTGACCTACAAGACAAATCTGATCTGATGGTGTCATAATTGGACAATGTCATGTTGTAGCTTTAAGAGCTTGGTATATTATTCAGGAGCCAGAGGAAAAATTCAGCTCATTTACTAAGATAATATTGGGTCTTTCACAACCAATTACTGACTTTTTACAGAGATTGGGTTCAGCTGTAAATAGAGGCATATCCGACCCTGAAATCAGACAGTCACTGAAAGAAATATTGGCATTTGAAAATGCAAATACCGAATGTACGATCAATCAGACCACTGAAAGCTTGAAGAGCCCTGATATATGAATAGATATCAGAGACAACTTGGGTTGGCTTTCAGTAGCATCACGCAGTCTTAAGAATCAAAATGCTGTGTAATGTGTGCGAAACTCAAGAAGAAGGAAGACCAAAAGGTGGACATTTCATTCCTTCCTAAAAGGGGGAACAAAATACCCACAGAAGGAGTTGCAGAGATTCACTATGGAGCAGAGACTGAAGGAAGGACAAGCCAACTTAAACATAGCTATCTCCTGAGAGGCTCTGACAATACCTGACTAATACAGAAGTAGAGGCTCACAGCCATCCATTGAACTGAGTACATGGTCCCCAATGAAGGAGTTAGAGAAAGGACCTATGGAGCTGAAGGGTTTGCAGCCCCTTAGGACGAACAACAATTACTAACTAGTACCCTCAGAGCTTTCAGGGACTCCACCACCAACCAAGGACTATACATGGTGGGACTTATTGTTCTGGCAGCATGCATATAGTAGAGGATTGCAAATTCGATCATCAATAGAAGGAGAGGACCTTGGCCCTGTGAAGGTTCTGTGCCCCAGTGTAGGGGAATGCCAGGGCCAATAAGTGGGAGAGGGTGGGGTGGCAGGCATGGGGGGGGAGGCAACAGGGGCTTGTCCTGTTGTTTTTGTTTGTTTGTTTGTTTTTTGGAGGGGAAACTGGGAAAGGAGAAATTTACATGTAAATAAAAAATACATAATTAAAAGAAAAAGAATCAAAGTAACTGTATGGCTAGAAGATTCAGAGCTCAAAATAGCAGGTATATTGAATCTGAAAAATATGGTATATGTAGAAGAACAAGAACAAGAACAAGCAGGTTTTAGTTGCAATGAACCACAAAGGCTTCCAGGGTACTGGAGATGCTGTGGAAAGGGCAAATTTTGGTCTAAGGATTGTCAGTCCAAGAGAGACATACAAAGTAAATTTTAATATCAGGAAATGAATAGAGGAACCTACCAGCTCAAGGCCTTACAGTAAATGCTATGAGCCGTTTTCCTTTGGTCAGTCAGGTGAAACCCAGCGGACATGAAAATCAAAACTAAGTATTTCTGATCTTATATATGCTGTACAGGAAGCAAAGCTTTGGAGCTGGTCATGGATACTCCTCTTATATTATCCTCAAAAGTTGAATGTTACAAATTAACCACTGGTGCTTACAGCCCTTTAGCTTCAGGGACTTGGGAATAAGTGGATTAACTTTTCAAAGATTTTTTGTGCATTGAGGCATAGTAAATGTGTATATCAAAGAGGTAATAAAATGAAAAGGGAGATGAAAATTAATGCAGGGGATAGAATTAGTCAACATTTTTTTTCTTTCTATCAAGGGCAAAGTCATTCTAGCATAAAGAACAGGGCCTTTTGTCAGGAATAGAAAACATGTGTTCCTCCATAGTGTCTTTAATGATCAGAGAACCAGATCAATGTTACAAGTGAATGGTATTGTCATAGAAGGTTGGGTGCATATAGGAGCTGATGTTAGAATACGTTCCCAAAAGTCTTGGAATCCAGATTGGCCTCTTCCTAAGTTTTGCACAAATTTCATGTGAATTGGTACATCATAATGAATAAGACAAAGAGGCTGATGGACTACTTGTGTGAACCAGAAGGGCAAGCAGGGAAGTATAGACCCCATATAAGTTTATTTGGAAGGTACCTTTTACCACAATGGGGTACTCAAATTAATGTTCTTGCAAATTCAGGAGCAGCAAACGAATAAGTTAAGATTGACATGGTAGATGCTCCTAGGGAAGGTACTGATATGAATAAATCAGGAGCAATCACAAGTTGTGACCATTGTACAAGCACAGAGCATCACAGCAATTGAGTTTCTGAATTTATAAAAGGGGACACTGCTGACATACTAACAACCTTGCACCTAAAATTCTTATCAAACAGACCCGTATGACAAAAGCAGTAACCCACGACAAGAGAAAAATTGCAAGCACCTGAACAACCTGTAAAAGAACAGTTGGAGGATCAACATACAGAAGAGTCTATCAGCCCATGAAATTCCCCCATATTTATTGTAAAAAAGAATTCAGCAAATGGAGAATAATAATGGATTAAATACAGTGAATAAGGTAATTCAATTCATGGGTGATTTACAGCCTGGAATTCCTTTACCTTCATTGTTACAGAGATCATTGACTAAAATAATTGAATTGAATGATTGCATTTTCACCAAACCTTTGCATCATCAGGATAGAAAAAGGTTTGCTTTTTCAGTATGTACTCTGAACAACAGTCATCCAATAAAAGATATCACTGGAAAGTACTTCCATAAGGAATAAATAATCTAACATGTCAATATTTTGTCCAACAACCTTTAGAAATAATTTCTAAACAATGTCCTCTATCCATCATTTGTCATTTTGTTGCCAGATTCTGAAAAACATGTTTTAGAAAATATGTTTAAGGTAAAACAAAGATTTTTATCATGATAGGGGTTACAAATTGCTCCAGAAAAATTACAAAGAGGAGATTCACTTAGTTATTTGCACTGTAAAATTAGGCAACAAAAAGTTCAACCACAAATGGTACAGATTTGTAGAGACCTATTGTAAACTCTTAAAAATTTTCAAAAATAATTGGGAGATATCAACTGGCTCGGACCCATAATTGGACTAAGTATATCTGAGTTAAGAAATTTGTTCCATATTGCAGGAAGTATTTAAAAAAAAAAAAAACCAAACTGTCATGTTCCTGCACTTGTGCCAATAACTCTGTGACCTGGCGTGCTAGCAGGTCATGCACTGGCAGACAATGGCTGACCTACTTTTATGTTGTAGAGACTCTGACTCAGAACTCGACCATCCTACCATCTCTCCACTCAGCTCACTAGGTTCCCACTGATGGGTTGTTTCCATGCCAACTACATGCTTCAAATTCCCCATGGTCTTGTGGTGCATATCTGGCAAACCCAAGCTTTCTGTCTTGAACCGAGTCCAACCACTTGAAGGAAAATGCCATGCTGACTTAGTTCAGAAATACTGGTTACTCACTGGCCAATGGTGATACACGCCGTTAATTCTAGCACTTGGGAGGCAGAAGCAGGCAGAATTCTAGCCTGGTCTACAGAATGAGTTCCATGACCACCAGAGCTATGCAGAGAAACCCTCTCTTGAAAAAACAGGGGAAAAAAAAAAGAAAAAAGAAAAAGAAAAATTGGTAACTCAATCTCTGGGTGCAAAAACTAAAACATAACCTTGTGTCTTAGTCAGGGTTTCTATTCCTGCACAAACATCATGACCAAGAAGCAAGTTGGGGAGGAAAGGGTTTATTCAGCTTACTTCCATATTGCTGTTTATCACCAGAGGAAGTCAGGACTGGAACTCGAGCAGGTCAGGAAGCAGGAGCTGATGCAGAGGCCATGGAGAGATGTTTCTTACTGGCTTGCTTTCCCTGGCTTGCTCAGCCTGTTGTCTTATAGAACCCAAGACTTCCAGCTCAGGGATGACACCACCCACAAGGAGCCCTACCCCCTTGATCACTAATTGAGAAAATGTCCCACAGCTGGATCTCATGGAGGCATTTCCCCAACTGAAGCTCCCTTCTCTGTGATAACTGCAGCCTGTGTCAAGTTGGCACACAAAACTAGCCAGTACACCTTGTAAGACTTATTAAAATCAGATTCCTCCAGAGGCAAATCCTTGCGGATCTGCCATGATACCAGAAAACTATAGTAGCTACATCTTACCCTTATGCTGTCTCTGTTCCAAAAGGAACCTCAGTCTCTCCTGCTTCCTCTCTTGCTCTCTCCAGCACAGAAGTCCTACCTACTCACTCAGTGATTGGCTCCTTTATTCCTTAGGGGATTGGTTCACAGAAAGTCACCTCGAGTAAGACTCGATCCTTGTCCACAGCCCCTCCCTGGAGAGCAGAATTAGCACACAAACAGCACAGACACACTTCTCCCTTTCTGTTCTAATAAAAAACAAAACCTTTCTCTCAAATATAGAGCACACCTATTATCATTTTGTAATTTATAAAGTATAAGATAGACTTAACAACCAGTCCATCATTTATGTCATTAAGACAGAACATTGTCATCTATCCTAAATTAAAAGACTTATGATTCTACCTTAACCTATGTCCTGGGTTTAGATAATATGCCATCTGAAAATCATTTTCTCAAATCTATTTTCTCAAAGTAAATAGCCTGGGTTGGCTATGAGACTATAAGTAGTTTTTCAACCCCATCAGAAATCCAAGAATGGCTAATATTACCTGAATATATGAGAAGCACAAAATACAGCTTCTAAAACTTAGCCAATTATAGAGAGCGCTGATCACTTGGACAGTCCCTATACTTTACAACATTGGAGCTGTCGTCAGCCTTCTGGCCCAGAATCATCTGGCAGTCCTTTGTAATGCAAAATGTTGAAGGGCTGACTACCCTGTCTTGGCAAAAATTATCAGTGGATTATTCTACATAAAGTGTCCTTTTTCAGGACAGTATATTTCAGTTCAAATATCAGAATTGTATGCAGTTTTTATCCTATTACTAGATTATCCTGACTCTCTTAACATAATTACTGATTCTTTATATGAAGAAAGTTTGAATATAGAGGCTACTGATGTTTTAATAACTTATAATTAAGTTTATTTATATTATTGCAACAAGTCATCAGGAGTAGTGTTTATCCATTATATTTTATTCTTATTAAGTCTTGTTCATGTTAGCTAGGTCTATTAGCTCAAAGAAATTTTGAAATTGAGCAATTACTAATAGGAAATGTGTAAGGTCACAAAATTTCATAATAAAGGTCATACTAATGGGAAAAGTTTTAAAAAAAAATCTGTCATTTGGCAACAAGCCAAGGTAATAATAATAAAGTAATATCCTACATGTGAAATGCTTGTTAACTCTACATTTTCTTAATGTAGAGTTGGTGTAAAAGAGACAGTAGTAGCTGAAAGGCAATGGGTCATAGAAAAACTAAATAACTAAGCTAGCCAATATAAATATTCCATTCTAAACATTTGTTGATATTATATGGAATTCTGCAATAGTTTTAAGATGGGGACATAGTTGTGCTAATGTATCAACAAGGAATGAAAAAAAATATGGTTAAAAATAAATTTTAAACATTATTTCTAACCAGGGAAAATCTCTTGTAAGTTGATACATTAGTCTTCACAAAGCAAATAGCCCAGGTAAATCATTCTCACAGACTGTCTCAGTGATTTCTCCAAAATACTCACTCAAACAGATAACACAGAGACTGGACAATACAAAAACTGAGCAATGCTAAAGTTACTTTAAAAACGAAACAAAACAAAACAGAGCAAAATAGCCATTCCTGTTCCCCTGAGGTCCTAAACAGGAATTCTTCACTACATTTCAGCATGACACAACTCTTAGAAGGATGTTGCTCTGATCTCTTAAGTTGTGGTGGATAGTTTTGGTTGATTGATGTGTTATGGATGTTATTATCTAGGGTGGTAGGTTGTTTTGTTTAATTATTATATATTGATGGAAATTAAGGTTATATTGTTTAATTATTGTATATTGATAGAAATTTAAGTGTTTTGTTAGACTATTGTTTGACAATATTGTACTTAAGACATTTATTAAAATGTGATGTATAAGTTTAATTATATGGTTCTTATTAT
The DNA here is from genome assembly GCA_019843815.1 of Montemys delectorum. Classification (NCBI taxonomy): domain Eukaryota; kingdom Metazoa; phylum Chordata; class Mammalia; order Rodentia; family Muridae; genus Montemys; species Montemys delectorum. The sequence goes on along the minus strand of JADRCD010186998.1, from coordinate 26,451 downwards.
TTCTATTGGGTGTGTATTATTTTATTGTTGGATATTTTATTTATTTACATTTCAAAGATTATCCCCTTTCCAGGTTTCCTCCCTGCAAACACCCTATCCCATCTCCCTTCCTCCTGTTTCTATTATGGTACTCACCGAAATCCCACCCACTCCCATCTCACAACCCAAGCTTTCCTCTACACAGAACCAAGGACCTCTCCTCCCAGTGATGCCAGATAAGGCCATCCTCTGCTACAAATGCAGCTAGAGCTATGAGTCCCCCCATGTGTACTCTCTGGGTGGTGGTTTAGTCCCTAGGAGCTCTGGGGGTTCTGGTTGTTTGCTATTGTTGCTCTTCCTATGGCACTGCAAACCCCTTCAATTTCTACAGTCCTTTTTCTAACTCCTCCTTTGGGGATCCCATGCTCAGCCTGATGGTTTGCTGCAAGCCTCCACATCTGTATCTGTTAGGCTCTGGCAGAGCCTCTCAGCTATATCTGCCTGCTGTCAGCAAGCACTTCTTGGTATCAGCAGTAGTGTCTAGGTTTGGTGTCTGTATATGAGATGGATCTCCAGGTGGGTCAGTCTCTGGATGGCTTTTCGTTTCATCTCTGCTCCAAACTTTGTCCCCATATTCCCTTTAGATAGGAACAATTTTGCGTTAAATATTTGGAAATGAGTGTGTGGCTCCATACCTAACTGGGTGCCTAGCCTAACATTTAGATACAGTCTCTACAGGTTCTTTCTCCTCTTTATTACACATTTCAACTAATCTCATCTCTGTTGGGTCCTGGTAGCCTCTTGCTTTCCTGCCATCTGGGACTTTATAGTGGTTACTCCCAGTTCCCCATCTCCCATTGCTACATACCTCTGTCCACTTTCTCTCTCTCTCTCTCTCTCTCTCTCTCTCTCTCTCTCTCTCTCTCTCTCTCTTTCTTTCTTAATTTCTTTCTTTCTTTCATTTTTTGTTTGTTTTCTGAGACAGGGTTTCTCTGTATAGCTTTGGCTGTCTTGGAACTCACCTTGTAGACCAGGATGGCCTCGATCTCAGAAATCTGCCTGCTTTAGCCTCCTAAGGGAGATTAAAGGCATATACTACCACTGCCTGGCATTCTGTTCAATTTCTTGATCCTCAATATATTATCCCTGACTCCTCCCATACCTGACTTGTCCCCTCTTTTCCCTTTCTGTCCTCTTTTCCTCCCAACTGACTCACATCCTCTACCTCCAATGAATATTTACTTCCCCCTTCTAAGCAGGACTGAAGCATCCACACTTTGGTCTTCCTTATTCTTGAGCTTCATATGGTATGTGAATTGTATCATGGGTATTTCATGCTTTGGGACTAATATCCACTTATCAATGAGTAGCATGACTGGGTTACCTCACTCGGGATATTTTCTAGTTCCAACCATTTGCCTGCGAAGTTCATAAAGTCATTGTTTTGAATAGTTGCATAATATTTTATTGTGTAAATGTACCACAATTTCTGTATCCATTCTTCTGTTAAGGGACATCTGGGTTCTTTCCAGTTCCTGGCTACTATAAATAAGGCTGCTATGAACATAGTGGAACATGTGTCCTTATTACATGTTGGAGCATCTTTTGAGTATATGCCTAGGAGTGGTATAGCTAGGTCCTCAGGTAGTACTATTTCAAATTTCCTGAGGAACCATCAAACTGAATAGAATTGAAGACTCATGTGTATGTGGGCTTTCTGTTGTTTTTGTTGTTATTGAAGTCCATGGTAATCTGATAGGATGCATTGGACTATTTCAATTTTCTTGTATCTTTTGAGGATTATTTTGTAATTAATTAGATGGTCTATTTTGGAGAAGGTACCATGATGTTTTGAGAAGAAAGTATATTCTTTTGTTTTATCATGAATTTTCCTATAGATATCTGTTCAATCCATTTGGTTCATAACTCCTGTTAGTTTCACTGCATCTCTGGTTTTTTTTTTTTTTCTGTTTCTATGGTCTTTCCATTGATGATAGTGAGGTGTTGAAGTCTCCCACTATTATTGTGTGAGGTGCAATGCATTCTTTAAGCTTTAGCAAAGTTTCTTTTATGAATATGGGTGTCCTAGCATTTGAGTCATAGATGTTCAGAATTGATAATTCATCTGGGTAGATTTTTCCTTTGAAGTGTATGGAAAGTCCTTCATCTTTTTTGATAACTTTTGGTTGAAAGTCAATTTTATTTGATATTAACATGGGTACTCTAGCTTGTTTCTTGGGACCATTTGCTTGAAAATTTTTTTTCAGCCCCTTACTCTGAGGTAATGTCTGTCTTTTTCACTGAGGTATGTTTCCTGTTTGCAGGAAAATGCAGCATCCTGTTTACATATCCAGTCTGTTAGTCTATATCTTTTCATTGGGAACTGAGTCCATTGATATTAGGAGATAATATTGACCAGGGGCTGGGGCTTCCTGTCATTCTGTTGTTGAAGTGGAATCATGTGTGTGTGGCTGTCTTCATTTGGGTTTGTGGGAAGAATATTCCTTTCTTGCTTTGTCTAGGGTGTAGTTTCCCTCCTTGTGTTGGAGTTTTCCATCTATTATCCTTTGCAGGCCTGGATTTGAAGAAAGATATTGTATAAATTTGGTGTTGTTATGGTATATCTTGTTTTCTCGGTCTGTGGTAATTGGGCATTTTCCTGGGTATAGTAGTCTGGGCTGGCATTTATGTTCTCTTGGGTTCTGTATGACATCTGCCCAGGATCTACTGGCTTTTAGAGTCTTTGTTGAGAAGTCTGGTGTAATTCTGATAGGTCTGCCTTTATATGTTACTTGACTTTTTCCTTACTGCTTCTTATGTTCTTTCTTTGTTTTCTGCATTTTGTGTTTTGATTATTATGTGACGAGAGTAGTTTCCTTTTTGGTCTAGTTTATTTGGGGTTCTCTAGCTTTCTTTTATGTTTATAGTCATCTCTTTCTTTAGATTAGGGAAGTTCTTTTCTATAACTTTGTTGATGTTTAATGGTCCTTTGAGCTGGGAATTTTCACTCTCCTTTATACCTATGATCCTTAGACTTGAGAGTATGTTTTTCTGAAAACAGAAAATATGGTGTTTTTCTGGAAGCTGCATGGTAAATGGGCATGTGATGATTTGCTAGAGCAGATGCTTGAGAGAACTTTTGATGTTTCCAAAGAGTATAAGTACATCTCAGCAGACACAGGCCAATGCTGATGTACTGATGATCCTTGCAGGACTTTGGAGTCTTCACTAGGCACTGAGGAACCTGGTCTTCACTGATGACACTATTGTACTGGTGTGTCTCATTTTCTCTGTGGCCATAACTTGTTAGTTTGTGGGGAGAAATACACCATAGAACTTCTGATGATATTCTGGGTACTTTTCACAATTTATTTCTTGGTAACTTGATGCAAATATTACTGGTAAGACTTTATGTCCCTCCCTTTATGTCCACCCGAATAAATCATAATAATATTATTATCACAATGAAAATTTTTCTAAAATTTAAAAGTCCCAGAGTCTTTAAACATTCAAATATTTTAAATATTCAGTTATATTAAAATGTCTAAAATCCCTCTAACCTTGTAAAGTCTTTCTAATGTTCTAAAATCTTTTTAAAATATCAAATTTCTAATTTATCCAGTCTCTTTAAAATATGCAAAAATTCTCTGAAACTCTAAAATCTCTATAAATCTCTGAAATCTCTTTAAATTCTTAAAGTTTTCCATATTACATGGCATCAACCTATAATAGGGAAACAATGCACTAAGTAGACATATTATGTAAGCACATAAAAACTTTCAATGTAAGGAATGCATTACATCTTGCTGAGTAATTTACAAAGTGGTACCATAGGCTCCCCTAAGCATCATAGGCTATTACCAAGTCTTTTGATTATTCTCTATATTCTGATGGTAAAGCTACATTATTAAAGATAGAATTTCATTGGGCATGGAGTAACAGAGCTGGTGTGTGTTTAGAATCTTCACGGCTACAGTCTAGCATTTATGGAACCGGAAGTTATTTTGCACAATTTGACGGAGATAAGTGCTCATCAGCATCATGCAGCTATAAACACATCGACCCACAAAAGAGACCTGCCAGCAAGGTCTCTTAGTGCAATAGTGGCACAAATATTACATGAGTATCCAATTATTTTTTGGATGGATTTTGTGCCTATTTTATGAAGTGAGATCTATACCTGACACTATTAAACTCTACAAGACCTGCAGACTACATTGGTCATGGGACAAGGGGAAACCTACTGCTATGACACTGCTAAGAAAGATAGATGTTCTCAAACTCCCCAATACTGTGACCCTTTAATACTGTACCTCATGTTACGGTGATCTGAAGCAAAATATTGTTTTAATTACTTCATAACTCGAATTTTCCTACAGCCAAGAATCATAACGTCAGTATATGATATAGAGGACGTCTAATATGCAACCCTATGAAAGGGATTTCAACTCAGAAAGGGGTTGAGAACCATTATGGTAAAGGAATATCATAAACAGAACATCAACTTGGACAGAAAGGAAAGAGTATTACAATAAACTTGGCTGTTTCCCAAGGAACATTGGGCACTCACAAGAGAAGCAGAAATGTCCTCATAAGAGGGTTACTGGAAGAGACCTGCCACATGAGCTAAGTAAGAAAGAGGAGGTATTGCAGATCCAAAGCCCTCTCTGCCCCTTCCCTGAAAGCAGAGAGCTTGCCTTTGAGGAGTGCTCCAACCCAGAGACTGAGGTGATCTCCATTTTCTCTCTGGTGACCGTTTAAGGTGGGACCAGTCAGGAGGCATAGGCCTCAGAAACATCAGGGCAGCCAGTGCAGGATACTTTCTACCTCCACCTTCACCAAGGAGGAATACAGCAGATCCACAGCCCTCTCTGCCCCTTCCCTACAAGTGGAGAGCCTGTCTCCAGGGTTTGTTCTGACCCAAGGACTCAGGAGGGATGACTGATCCACAGCCCACTGCACACAGGTCTTACCTGAGGAGAGCTGATCTCCCAGAAGTGCTGACATAGACTTACAGATCCAAAGGAGGAACAAGCTCCAGCCAGAGACAGCAAGAACATCTAACACCAGAGATCAACAGATGGTGAAAGGCAAATGCAAGAATCTTACCAACAGAAACCAAGACTACTTTATTTCATCAGAACCTAGTACTCTCACCACAGCAAGTCCTGGATATCCCAAAGCACCAGAAAAGCAAGATTTGGATCTAAAATCATATCACACGATGATGCTAACTAGAGGAATTTAAGAAGGACATGAATAACTCTCTTAAAGAAATACAGGAGAACACAGGTAAACAGGTTCAAGCCATTGAAGAGGAAACACAAAAATCCCGTAAAGAGTTACAGGAGAACACAAGTAAACAAGTAGAAGTACTTAAAAAGGAAACACAAAAATCCCTTGAAGAATTATAGGAAAGCACAACCAAACAGGTGAAGGAACTGAACAAAACTATCCAGGATCTAAAAATGGAAGTAGAAACAGTTAGGAAATCGCGAAGAGAGACAACTCCGGAGATATAAAACCTTGGAAAGAAGTCAGGAACCATAGATGCAAGCATCACCAATAGAATACAAGAGATAGAAAAGAGAATCTCAGGTGCAGAAGACACCATAGAAAACATTGGTCGAACAGTAAAAGAAACCAATATTTTAGAAAGAAAAAAAAAAAAAAGAAACCATACACACGTGGAAGCTCAACAACATTCTACTCAATGATAACTTGGACAAGGAAAAAAGAAAGAAAGAAATTAAAGACTTTCTAGAGTTTAATGAAAATGAAGCCACAACATACCCAAACTTATGGAACACAATGAAAGCAGTCCTAAGATGAAAACTCATAGCTTTAAATGCCTACAAAAAGAAATTGTAGAGAGCATATACCAGCAATTTGACAGCACATCTGAAAGCTCTAGAACAACAAGAACAAAAAAACAAATTTGACCAGGAGTAGTTAAAAGCAAGAAATAAACTCAAGGCTGAAATCAACCAAATAGGAACAAAAATAATTATACAAAGAATCAACCAAACCAGGAGCTGGTTCTTTGAGAAAGTCAACAAAATAGATAAACATTTAGCCAGAATAACTAGAGGGCACAGACATAGTTTACTAATTAACAAGATCAGAAATGAAAACGGAGACATAACAACAGACACTGAGGAAATCTAAAAAATTATGAGAGCCTACTACAAAAGCCTATACTCAATAAAACTGGAAAACCTGGATGAAATGGACAATTTTCTAGACAGATACCAGGTATCAAAGTTAAATCAAGATCAAATCAATGATCTAAATAGTCCCATATCTGCTAATGAAATAGAAACAGTCATTAATAGTCTCCCAACCAAAAAAAAGCCCAGGACCAGATGGTTTTAGTGCAGAGTTTTATCAGACATTCAAAGAAGTCCTAATATCAATACTCCGCAAACTATTCCACAAAATAGAAAAGGAATGTACTCTACCCAATTCATTCTACAAAGCCACAATTACTCTTATACCTAAACCACACAAAGACCTAACAAAGAAAGAAAACTTCAGACCAATTTCCCTTATGAATATCGATGCAAAAGTACTCAATAAAATTCTTTCAAACTGAATCCAAGAAAGCATCAAAATGATCATCCACCATGATCAAGTAGGCTTCATGCCAGGGATGCAGGGATGGTTCAGTATTAGGAAATCCATCAACATAATTCACTAAATAAACAAACTCAAAGTAAAAAACCATATGATCATCTCATTAGATGCTGAGAAAGCATTTGACAAAATCCAGCACCCCTTCATGATAAAAGTCTTGGAAAGATCAGGAATTCAAGGCCCATCCATAAACATAGTAAAAGCAATATACAGCAATCCAGTAGCCAACGTCAAAGTAAATGGAGAGAAACTTGAAGCAATCCCACAAATATCAGAAACTAGGCAAAGTTGCCCACTCTCTCCCTACCTATTTAATACTGTACTTGAAGTCCTAGCCAGAGCAATTGGACAACAAAATGAGATCAAAGGGATACAAATTGGAAAGGAAGAAGTCAAATTATCACTATTTGCAGATGATATCGATAGTATACTTAAGTGACCCCCAAATTTCTATCAGAGAAGTTCTAAACCTTATTAACAACTTCAGCAAAGTAGCTGGATGTAAAATTAACTTAAGCAAATCAGTGGAGTGGCCTTCTTCTACACAAAGGATAAACAGGCTCAGAAAGAAATTAGGGAAACAACACCCTTCACAATAGTCACAAACAATATAAAATACCTTGCTGTGACTCTAACTAAGGAAGCAAAAGATCTGTATGACAAGAACTTCAAGTCTCTGAAGAAGGAAATTGAAGAAGATCTCGAAAGATGGAAAGATCTCTCATGCTCATGGATTGGCAAGATTAATATAGTAAAAATGGCCATCTTGCCAAAAGCAATCTACAGATTCAATGCAATCCCCATCAAAATTCCAACTCAGTTCTTCACAGACTTAGAAAGAGCAATTTGCAAATTCATCTAGAATAACAAAAAACCAAGGATAGCTAAAACTATTCTTAACAATAAAGAGACCTCTGGTGGAATCACCATCCCAGACCTTAAGCTGTACTACAAAGCAATTGTGATAAAAACTGCATGGTATTGATACAGTGACAGGCAGGTAGATCAATGGAATAGAATTGAAGACCCAGAAATGAACCCACAAACCTATGGCCACTTGGTCTTTGACAAAGGAGCTAAAACCATACAGTGGAAAAAAGACAGCCCTTTCAACAAATGGTGCTGGCTCAACTGGCGGTTAGCATGTAGAAGAAGGCAAATTGATCCATTCTTATGTCCTTGTACAAAGCTCAAGTCCAAGTAGATCAAGGACCTCCACATAAAACCAGATACACTCAAGCTAATAGAAAAGAAATTGGGGAAGAGCCTCGAGCACATAGGCACAGGGGGATATTTCCTGAACAGAATACCAATAGCTTATGCTCTAAGATCAAGAGTTGACAAATGGGACTTCATAAAATTGCAAAGCTCTGCAAGGCAAAAGACACTGTCAATAGGACAAAACAGCAACCAACAAATTGGGAAAAGATCTTTACCAATCCTACGTCTGATAGAGTGCTAATATCCAATATATACAAAGAACTCAAAAAGTTAGACTCCAGAGAACCAAATAACCCTATTAAAAAATGGGGTACAAAGCTAAACAAAGAATTCTCAACTGAGGTATATGGAATGTCTAGGAAGCACCTAAGGAAATGTCCAACAACCTTAGTCATCAGGGAAATGCAAATCAAAACAACCCTGAGATTCCATCTCACACCAATCAGATTGGCTAGGATAAAAAACTCGAGTCACAGCAGATGCTGACAAAGTTGTGGAGAAAGAGGAACACTCCTTCATTGCTGATGGAATTTCAAGCTGGTACAACCACTCTGGAAATCAGTGTGGTGGTTCCTCTGGAAATTGGACATACCGTAGTTCTACTAGAGGACCCAGCTATACCACTCCTGGGCATATACCCGGAAGATGTTCCATCATGTAATAAGGACACATGCTCCACTATCTTCATAGCAGCCTTATTTATAATAGCCAGAAAACAGAAACAACCAAGATGTCCCTCAACAGAGGAATGGACACAGCAAAGGTGGTACATCTACACAATGGAGTACTACTCAGCTATTAAAAACAATGAGTTTATGATATTCTTGGGGAAATGGATAGGCCTGGAGAATATCATCCTGAGTGAGGTAACCCAATCACAAAAGAACACACACGGTATGCACTCTCTGATAAGTGACTATTAGCCCAGAAGATCGGAATACAGAAATACAAACCACAAAGCACAAGAAAGTCAAGAAGAAAGAAGATCAAAGTGTGGATACTTCATTTCTTCTTAAAAGGGGGAACAAAATACCCATGGAAGGAGTTATAGAGACTAACTATGGAGCAGAGACTAAAGGAAGGACAATTCAGAGACTGCTCCAACTGGGAATCCCTCCCATATTCAATCATGAAATCTAGACAATATTGTGGATGCCAGCAAATGCTGGTTGACAGGAGCCTGATATAGCTGTCTCCTGAGAGGCTCTGACAGTACCCAACTAATACACAAGTAGAGGCTCACAGCCATCCATTGGACTGAGTACATGGTCTCCAATGAAGGAGCTAGAGAAAGGACACAAGAAGCTGAAGGGTTTGTAGCCCCTTAGGACAAACAACAATATGAACTAACTAGTACCCTCAGAGCTCCCGGGGACTAAATCTCCAACCAAAGAGTACACATGGGGGGACTCATGGCTCCAGAAGCATGTTTATAGAAGAGGATGGCCAAATCAGTCATCAATGGGAGGAGAGGACCTTAGCACTGTGAAAGTTCTATGCCCCAGTGTAGGGAAATGCCAGGGCCAGTAAGCAGGAGGGGGTAGGATGGTGAACTGGGGGAGTGGGGAGGGAACAGGGGGTTGTTTTAGTTTTGGGGCTTTTTATTTTCTTTTTTTCTATTTTTTTCTTTTTTCTTTTTTTCTTTTTTTCTTTTTTTTTTTTTGGAGGGGAACTTGGGAAAGGAGATATTGTAATTAAAGAAAACATCTAATTAAAAAAAGAAGTATCACAATAAAATGACTCCTAATGATATATTGCTGCACCCATAGACCAGAGCATCATTTAACACTCATCAATGAAGCTTCTTTCAGTAGATGGCAATTAACAAAGAGATTCACAACTACATAATGTGCAGAGAATGAGAGACTTTAAAGCAACTAAGCTGTAAATGGAATATCTCTACCAAACTTCTCTCAGATACAAAAATAAATATAGAAGAATATTATCTTATTAATTTTCTTATTATTTTTAATTTGTCTATTTTTACTTTTAGTGTTTTCTTTCTCTCTCTTTGAGACAGAGAGCAGGCATGAAGGCAGGTGGCTATAAGTGTGGGGAGGGTATGGGAGGACTTGAAGAGGGGAAGGTAAATAATAAAAATATAATGTCAGAAAACATTAAAGTCAGTTTTAAAAAATATCAAAATAATTATTTTTTTCTCAGCTCCAAGATGACAAGAGGAAGAAGAAAAAGAAATAGAATAACAAGAATAACAAGAATTAGAAGAACAAGAATAACAAGAATTAGAACAAGAAGAAGAAGGATGGGGAGGAGGAGGAGGAGGAGGAGGAGGAGGAGGAGGAGGAGGAGGAGGAGGAGGAGGAGGAGGAGGAGGAAGAGGAGGAGGAAGGTGGTCATGTCAATAAAGGAACTCAAAAATAAACTATGTAACCAGTTTATTGTCTAACTATTCCTGGTGCCTTCATGGACAAGGGCAGTACAAACTTTACCATTTGGGAGATCATAGAGGCAGGAGCCGTGTTGTGGACATATTTGAAGCACGTGTCTTCAGCACATATGTGTTTCTCAGACTTGAATTCAAGCTTCACTACTTCATGAACTATGCCATGCACAGTAAGTTTATCAGGAATTGATTTTTTGAAGCGCAGAGGAACCAAAGTCTCCCACCACTATATGGACTTGCTAGTGCTGTCCAATGCTCACCACAAAAGCTCAAGTAGGAGCTGGCTTCATCAGGGCAGAAGAGAAACCATCTGGGGAAAAATAGAAATAATACTTTTTTTAAAACTGAAAATTATGATTTATAAAAACAAAATTTCAGTCTATAAATTGTGGGCTCATCAAAATCACAAGTAAGTCACATACTTTCTCATTCCTAAAGTGAAGAACCAGGACACAGTCACTATAAAACCGAATCAAAACCAAAGTCCAATGCACAAATCTTGACTTCTATACTCACAAATTTCTATGCTCCAATGGGCTTGGCGGTGGCAATTCTCTGAGGCTACTATCAACAGCTCATGGAGCTTGTCTCATAGGATCAGGCTAGGTCCACAGAATAGCTATTGTCCTTAACATTACTGGTATACCATCTGGGATCTGCAGTGTCCCTGGACTACATATATCTCCAAGGCTCCTTTCAGGGACTCTAACCCTGACACATGCTGCCAAGCCTCAACTTCTCCCATGACACCTTAAATTCTGGAGTTTTCTCTTCTTCTAAGGCTGTGCCCTCACCAACGGCTTCTACTGGCCTCTCTCATTGAAAAGCCACAGCTGCTTTTCCTTGATGCCCATATACTTTCAAACCGTTATTTCCTTGGAGACTTAAACATTACCAAGTTTGTCTACCAGTGTGAGGCGTTCCTCATATGAAGGTCTCTTTTCAAACTTGACTCTCGTGTGTGTCTAGCTGATATAAAACTAGCCAGCAAAGAGGGTGCCTGAGGAATCAAAGGAAAGTAACAAGTTTCACAAGGGAGGAACGGACTTCAGTTTAAGTGTGAACTGTACCTACGAGTTTTAGAAGCATTTATTAAGTAAATTTTCAAGTAGTCTGAAGTGCAGTCTTCATTGTGCATTGATAATAATATTACATAGCATACAAATTATTTGTTCTATACTATACATGATTGAAATAAAAACAGAAGATATGACTGGATATCAAACATTATTTATCTTCAGGTCATGATTATTTTAATACAGATGTAAGTATGAATTTCCAAGTATTAAAACATATGACATATTATAAAGACGTTTAAATTTCAAAACTATATAGCAATCCTTAAAACCAACTTTTTTATTAGATGTTCTCTTTATTTACATGTCATACAATATCTCCTTTCCCAGGTATTTCCTTTATCCCCTCCAAAAAGAAAAAGAAAAAGAAATAAACAAAAACAAGGCCCTGTTTCCTCCCCCTCCCCCTGCTTACCACCTCACCCTCTCCTGCTTACTGGCCCTGGCATTCCCCTACACAGGGGCTTAGAACCTTCACAGGACCAATGGCCTCTCCTCCCATTGATGACTGACTTGGCCATCCTCTACTATACATATGCTGCTGGAGTCATTAGTCCCACCATGCATACTCTTTGGTTGATGATTTAGTCCCTGGGAGCTCTGAGGGTACTAATTAGTTCATATTGTTGTTCCTCCTAAGGGGCTGCAAACCCTTCAGCTTCTTGGGTCCTTTCTCTAGCTCCTTCACTGGGGACCCTGTACTCAGTCTAATGGATGGCTGTGAACCTCTACTTCCGTATTAGTTGGGTACTGTCAGAGCCTCTCAGGAGACAGCTATATCAGGCTCCTGTCATCCAGCACTTGCTGGCATCCACAATAGTGTCTGGATTTGATGATTGAATATGGGAAAATTCTCAGGTGGAGCAGTCTCTGGATTGTCCTTCCTTCAGTCTCTGCTCCATAATTAGTCCTTAAAACCAATTTTTTAAGATGGATGTTACTTTCTCTTAGTATAGAAATTATCTCTCATGTCTTAAAATATCAGAGAATTTGATATTCATGAGGGCATGCAAATCTGTAAAGGAAAGAAAAGAAACAATCTCCCACCCATTTTCATTGTCTAACTGTCTTGTGTAAGTATTCCAGTTCTGTGTACCTTAAAATAAAATCTATGTCATAGCAAAAAACAGCTCCTAGGACACATGTCAGTTGTTATGACTGTTTTCTCTTGCATGTAAATTCCGCAAGAACTCTAATCTGCAATTTGTTGAAGGAACAGGATGAAAAGACAACTTAAAGGAGAAGGCAAAATCAATAAAAAAAAAATCAATGTAAAAGTTGTAAAAGCTATACCAATTAGGTTCCTAATATATTTCCTTTTGAAGAGCTGTTTTAAGTACAACTTTTAATTTTTATTCGACTAGACTCAATGCTAATGGTAGGAAGCAATCAGGTGAAACCAAAAGAAGACTAAACCCCCAAAAACCCCTCAGCAGCAAAAGGAGTATTTATAGTCCAGTAAATGGTTTTTTTCATGCTATATTTTCTCATTTCCTTTGTGCATCTTTTTAATTTATGTGGGTATATGACTTCTGAAAACCATTTTAATATCTTGCTCAAGACAAAACATTCTAAGATTTAACCAGGGATTTTCTTTTTCAGGATAGTTTAAAATATATGTGTATCTTTTCACACAGATTATCATTAAGGAATTTAAAATTACACATAAAAAAGAGTACTTGGGTATCATAAATAACTGTAATATATACTTTACTCAAAATATTTTTAAGTATATTCTCTGATTTACAATGTGAAATATTATGAAACTATTGGATGGTACATTTTCCATTATTCTATAAGTAAATCCTCATAAGGTTAAAAAGTTAAAAAAAAAAAACCTGCAGTTGAGCTCTTAAAATTTTAGTCAGCTTACACAATAAAACTCATTTAAACATTTCTCGTTATAATGTAGGAGAATTTGACTATCTTTTACCTTATACATTTTGTTTACAAAATATATTTTAAGGTTAATATTTACTCTTTACTTATGTGTTTGAATGCTGATCTGTACGTAGGTATGAGCATGCAAGCGTAGGTAATGCTGATAGCCAGAGGAGAGCCCTGGATATGCTGGAGCTTGTGGTAAAGACAGTTGTAAGCTCCTTAAAATGGGTTTTGGGAACTAGAATAGTAAGACTAGTACGCACAACAGATTGTTGTGCCGTCTCTGCAGTCCCCAACTACACTTTCTTATCAACCTCATAACAACCCCATGAGAATTCTCCTTATATCAACAAAGACAAGCATCAAGGAGTTAGTATTTTGTCTGAAATTACATGGGTAAGTGGTTGAGGGATATTTACTCCATGTCATTTAGCTCATGCTTTTCATTAAGATATCTAGTAGTTGCTAAAATTATAGATTTTCATTGATATTACAGATTAATAAAACCAACATGTTTGTATAAATATTGGTCTAAGTGTCTTTGAATTTCAAATTAATAAACTTGAAGCATTAGAAATTATAAGCGTATGTAATATGCTTTGTAGAATATATCCTTATGTAACAAAAAGGGAGAAAATAGTATTAAATGATTATTTGATAAGGAGGTAAATAGTAAATATTTGTTGATCTTATACAACACCAAATTACATGTAGTGATGAGGTAAATTTTATGCTACTTCAACATTATTTGCAACTCCCTCCATATGTTTTACCTACATTTATATTAACAGCTTTGAGTATAAAAGTGTTCTTTTTCTCATTGCCACAGTGTTATCATTTTAATGTTGACCTGAAATGTTTACCTAACTGCCAGAAATGACTTAGAAACCATCTGCTCTCACATTTCAATGTAGGAGAATTGCCAGATTATGAACACCCTGTCCTCCAAAATCATATATCAAAAAAAGGGAAAAAACAATATTTAAAAGGAATAGATGCTATTTTTGTTTGCTGATTGAATACAGGAAATGTCTTTGTAGAAAAACTCCAAATAATGAACCACAGAAGACAAAATGGTTAGTACACCCACCTGTAACATTTCTTTAATTTCTCATCAAACAAGGACCAAACTAATGACTGCTTAGTACCAATAAACAGATTTTCTACTCAGACCTTGTTCTCAAGCATCATTCTCAGATAAAAAGGAAGTATGGCTTCTTGATGAGAGACATTATGGTAGGAATTGGATCAAAAACACAGAAGAGAAACACAGCATATACTTCAGTTTTCAAAAACAAGAAATTTCTAGATACAAACCAAAAAAGAAACATACAAAGTGATTGGGATATCTCAAAGATATATAGGAGCTGATTGGAGAAGTTGTAATCATTTTATTAAAAAAATAATAAGATAGCATATGATTAAAGACCAATTATAGAGCAAATGTGAATATGCAGTGATAAAATAAATTTCTAAATAAGTAAATAAATTTAATGGAATCATTATGTTCTTATGAATTTCAAATTAATTTTTCATGTTTGAAGTACTGGATACATACAGAATTTCTCTTCCAAAGAGTACATTTTGAAGTATTGAAGAGAGAGTAATTTAGAATCCAGAAACTTATCAAATTATAAATCATTAGGAATGTTACCTTCAGTAATAAAAAATTCTGATCCCTTCTGCCTCTGAAACAATAAAGTGAAAACATACCATTCTCTATTTGAGACTATAAAAATTAAGGGCATCAAGCACAATCAAATCAAAATACACTTTTGAGAATCTTTTTTTGTACTACAAGGGCATAAGGATAACATGCCATAGTTGAGTTCTGTCTACAATGCACTCATTGAAAGAAAGTGTAGAACTTAGTTTTACATCAAAATTATTAAAAATGTTCTAATATAAACACTGAGCACTATGGAAGATAGAGTATGGAATGTATAGAATTGCCTATCACTCCTCTAATTCTATTCTATAATGTTATTATTGTTTTGACTATGTTTTAAAATGTTGGGAAATTATGTTAATTTTAAAAGAAATGATGCCTTTAAATGAATGCACATAAAAGTTAAAATTAGAAAAAATTCCTATACAGAAACAAAATAACATTGAAGACACATTGTTATGGATAAGAATATAATTATATCTGTGTCATTGGCTCTACTTTTTTGTGTAAATACTACTTATTGATGACATCTTTAGAAATTACTATTAAGAATCAACAAGAAATAGTGTATATATGAAGGCATTACTTTAGTATTTAAGAACACTACATGTTGAATTCTTTTTCTTTTTTTATTAGATATTTTCTTGATTTCTTTAACCTTTTTTAAAAAGATATATTCCTTGAACATATTCAAAATCATATTCCTTGAATATATCGCTAAATTTTTCTCAAAAATAATTTATTTTGTTTATGTCACTCTTTGTTGCAGGAGTTTAAAAAATGAATCCACCCACAAACTCCATTTCCCGCCGAGCCACGTTTTTGATCCGGTATTGACTGACATCACCACATCCCGGCGGGCTCTTATTATTCTCTCCCAGCTATTAAAAACATCTCACTCACACTCCGACAATTATTTATCTAAATAGTGTCTAAGACCTAGTAAGTAAAGCCTGACTCTTATGGCCTTAATATCTAATCAGATTTATATAATAATAAAACCACAATTTATAAAGTGCCAATACAATAATTTCAGAACCAAATAATAAAGACAATTTATAACCCAATTAATCTATTTTGTAAAAAGCCTTTGTTTGGTTGTATAACCTCAAGGGCTCTGGATGGTCCTCATGGTCTACCTCCATGATCACTCCTACATCCTGCTCCTCTGACCCTTTTCCTCCTCCAAGTCTAGCTCCACCTCTCTACTCCTGTCCAATCACAGGCCTGTCACTATCTTAATGTGACTGGACAGAGAAATGCTGTAGCAACCCTTTTAAGATATTTTTTTTTTTTAAGGTTCCGATTTTCTTACTGACAATTTTGGAGCTCAAATACTTGGTATTTTGTGTGTGTGTGTGTGGGGGCGGGGTGAGTGTACATTGTACCTTAATCTTTATTACATTTGTTTTTAGGCTATGAGATGCCACAATATTTTTCAATTTCTTTTTGTGGTGTTTTACAGTTTTTTTGTTTTTTTGTTTTTGTTTTTTTTTGTTTTTTGGGGTTTTTTTGGGGGGTTTTAAAAGAGACAGGGTTTCTCTGTGTAGCCCTAGCTGTCCTAGAACTCACTCTGTAGACCAGGCTGGCCTCGAACTTAATTCCAAATGCTGGGTTTAAAGGCCACCACCGCCCGGCTGTTTTACATTTTTCATTGTCAAGATTCTAATGTCCTTGTTTCTATTAATTTCAAGATGGTTTTGAAACTGTGAGTAGGTTTATTTCCTTTAAAAAATATTGTTAAGTCCTCACTCCTTTACATGTGTTTGTATATAAGCAGTTATGTTTTAAAAATATGAAAATTCCCCACTGTGATCAGCTGTTATCTGTCTTGCTTGTCATCTCTAAAATGTGGGTGTATATACTGTTATTGTAAACATGACCTATATACAGTATGTGTTCTAATACTATACTTTGATATGATTAAGACTTAGTCTCCTTTCTTATCTTTTTTCTGATTCTAATAACTTTATAGTTTTCCTGAAACATTTTAATATACCTGAACAATGATTTCATTAGTTCTCACATATATTTTATAGAGAATACACCAACATGTTTATGCACTCATTTGTAACACATGGATATTTTCTTTCAATATATTTATGTCATTGTATTGAAAATATTTATAACATTATTATATAATGATAAATAAGATACATCCTGTTTTAATTGCTTTATGCTAAGCTTATAGTGAGTTGAGTAATGACATCTGAGTGAATCCGGCCCACAGTTCCACTCGGGTCTGTGGGTCTCTTCAGACCGGAGGTCAGACAGGACCTGCAAAATGAAACAGGTTGGTAGAACAAAGAGGCAGACGCCAAGTAGAGTTCTATCAAGGCGACACTTTACTTGGGTGTGTTTTGAGCTTAAGAACTGGAACTGAAAACTCAAGGATTAAAATGCTCGCATAACATAAACATTGCAGGGGGAAGTCAGGAAAGAGTCAAGAGGGAGTCACAAGGGAAGGTCACCAAGGGCTCGGCTCCATTGTCTGCAGATGTCCTCAGGCAGCAGGCGTTCTCACAGCTTGTTCAGTTCTCTGCTGAACTTCTAGGGCAACTTCTTTCAGAGATAAGCCGATAGTCTGCAGAAGGTCTTTTGGCTTAATTCCCCAGGTGACCGCCTCGGGCGGAGGCCGCCAAGGTCTGGAGGCTGAACTGGGTCTGCACAGGGTGCGGGAGGCAACAATGACCAAAAATTTGAGATACATATTTTCTTGTTAAAGTCATTATTGTATATTTAGTTTTATGTGATATCTAAAGGCAGGAATTGGTTAATTAGCTTCTGTGATTTCATTCTTTTATTCTCTGTAAAACCATTAACTTTACAATATCAAGCATATTACTTCTGTTTGAATTTTTAATATTCTTATGAGTCAACTTTTGTCCTTTTTCTTTGTTCCTTTAAGAAATATGCAGCCCTGCCTATGAAGTAAAAACAGGGCCAACTCATTGCACCTCAACTAAATGCTAGTTATTTCTGCCTCACTCAATTTGTTACTAGTCGTGGTGTTTCCATATGTTTGTTAGGAACAACAGTGCAGGTGACATATTGGCACTACATTTGAATGAATCAGAAATTTGATTGAGAGAAATGAGTTGTCTTTAATTTAAAACACAGAACTTTAAGCAACATAAAAGAAAACAAATTAGATTCTCTGAGTATTCCCAAAATATACATTTATGAGGGTAGCAAAAGAGCCTCTTGTTTGTGCTGCTCAGAGTAAAATGTTATGTATGAAAGACACAACTAGCTAGATATATAGAAATAGTAACTGGTAAAATCTCTACGTATCTGAGTTTACAGAGTGATTTTGACAGTATTGCTTGTTTTGATTTTTTTCTTATGTGTTAATTACTCATGACAAATTATTGTTTGGAAGATATATTTCAAAATAATTGATTCTTCAAATATAGACTGGTTTTGTTCTTAAATTGTTGATATATGGAGAATGTGGCATCTTTTCTTTCTGTCTAAACTTCTTGTAAGTTTTGTACATGTATGCTTATTTTTATATGTGGGGACACACATGTAAAGGTAGGTTCACATGTATGTTTGCCTGGGTATTAAAAGGTCTGACTTTGTATGTCTTCTTTCTTCGTGTCACACTATAAGTATTAGTATATTTTATCTGAATCTAGGGCTCCAGAGTAGGACTAGTTTAACTAGCCAGACTCCTCTGGCCTATCACTGGACGAACAGGGTGTATTCCATATTCACCTGTCATTTATGTAGGTGCTAGAGAATGATACACTGGTCTTGACTTTGAACAGAAAGTCCTTTCTTCTATTCACATAGAATAATTTCTACCATCCTGTCCTGTTTATCTTTACATTGACAGAAATCTGTGCAATTTCATGAACAACCTAAGGTTTTAAGATATATATTGTAAAATGAATAATTGAAGTCCTATAACATGTCATTAAATCATATAGTTATCATTTTTATGTGAGGTTTTTACAATCCCTCAAAGTGATTTTCAAGGATATGATGTGTCATCATTAGATATAGTGAAAGACCCCTATAGGGAGACTCCCACTCAAGTCCCAGGAGAACATGTACCCAAGGAACATGAGAGACCATCTTGATGTAAACACATGAGGTTGTTTAATATCAGAGCTCTGAGTTGACACGTATCTCACGCAGGAGACAGAGGGATCGACCCTGAGGCTCAGGGGTTAGGGGTTTTTATAGGAAAGAGGTCTAGGGGAACAAAGGAATCAGCATAGCCTATACATGATTGGCTAATTCAAATACCAGCTAGAATATGTGCAGATCAGAGCATAGGAAAATTCCTAAGGGTGATATTGAGGCAGCAGGGCATCTGGCTGGCCTCCAACCATACCTAAGAGAACCAGATGGCTCATCATTCAGTTGGGTCATCATGCCCAGACAGGTCCTTGCTTGCCTGAGCCCACTCCGACATGTCCTATCTATCTCTTCTTGGCCTGCTAGACCCCGGAATGTTCAACAGCTTGCTTTTTTTTGAGGCCTGTTTGGCCATGCCCGGGCTTGATCTACTATGGCTTTCTCAAGCTTGTAACTAGCTAGCACAGGCCTCAATTGAATTTTTCTTTCAATAGCTACGGTGATGAACAATAGGTTTGTTTAATTTACTTCTTATAGGTCCAATTTTATATTCTTTTAATTTGATGGCTTATATTCTACTGAAATAAAATAATTTTTTATTTCATTTAATCTTTTATTGCAGCAAAATATTAATTACTAAATACAATACTTTTGCCTGGCAGATATTCTGTAACACTGTTACAATCCTCCCTAGCACAACACTTTAATTTCCACAAAACACAATTTATAATAATTGCCTTATTTCTTCATTTCACCTAAAACTAGTGCCTTCTAGAGGATGAGATATTTTTCGTCGCTTTTGTTTTATCTTACTGATCACTTCAATTTTTTTTTTTTTGTGATTCTAAAAAACAGTTAACAATAAACTATAAAATTACATGACTTTTTTGAATGAACAGTTTAAGAATTTCATGTTAAATATTGTTGAGCTTACTTTAATTTTGCAATTTTAAAATGTTTATTATATGCCAACCTTTTTGTTTTGTTTGTTTGTTTTCTACTGTTGTTACTTAGGTTTTTTTGTTTGTTTGTTTTCTTTTATAATGATTGTATGCTTAGATTAGAGACCAAAATATCCTAAGATTATTTCTGTGCTGGAATAGATTTGTGCTGAAAAGAAAAAAAACTGTCTTTTACCTCTGTCTAGACATCTAAGGGCACTTGCAACGCATCAAACAGGGTTTTAGAAGCAGGATACAGACATATTTGAGCTCCATTACTCCAAAATTTATAAGCTCTTGGAAACAATCAATCAGAATTTCAAGTTTTATTTCAATTGTTTTCCAGATTAGATTGTTTGTAAAAAATTTTGAACCCGTCCTAAAATAACTAGTCCTGCTGTTCCATAAAATGTTTCTGAGCAGTGACATTCTAGGTAAAAGTAGAAAGAAGTGACTCCTACCGTGGTATTACAATGTATGGAGACATTTTATCCAAATGTACAGAAGTATGATTGGCTTTTGAGATACAATGTCTAAGAAAACATTGTCCTATTGTCCATCACCCCCGTAAGCCCTGGGATATTTTATACTAAGCAAGTCAGTACCTTGGAATACAAGTATTCACATAAGAGATGGGAAGTGAAAATTGCAAAAGTGAAACTTAAATTCAGGATTGTCTGCAGCTAACCCTGTTACTTTCAAACTGGTTTACATTGTAAAAGAAACTAAAAATTTTATTCCTAGTAAACATTAAGTTATTATCTCCAAATTATATGTTTTTGAGAGATTTTTGTAATATTATGTTGTATTTTTAAACTGGCATCATTAAAAATTAATTTTCATATCATTTATTTCTGCTTCTCTCTAAGATTTGAGCAATGGAGGCATCAGTCTAAACTATTAGTAGACTCAATGTATAGATAACTGACAATCCAGAGTTCCTGCCAGGAATCTCTCGAGGATATATTATATGGTCAAGTATTATATGGTTATTGCTTCTATCCATCCGACATGAGTGTGGGGGTTGTATTATGCAGTTTAGACCATTATTGAACCTGTTGTAATTATGAAAACTAGTGTCTTTACTTTTTATAAATTTATTCCTTAAAAAACTATTACAACTACAATTTATTAAGTATGCATAATTGCCAAGTATTTTATAGGACGCCAACACATGTAATCATACACAAATATTAAATTTCTTATTTTACAGATGATAGAGGTGAAGCTAGGAGAAATAAAATAACTTAACAATTGTATTTGACTTCGGAGTGACCCAAATTCCAGTCCAGATCTGTCTATATTCTAATCTATATTTTTCCTATCTCACCTTGCTGCCAGAAAAGCAGGTTAATAAACCCCAGGCATTTGGAGAGGAATACAATAAGCAGCCATGTAAAAATAAAAATATCTTTCATTTTCACTTCACTGTGTCTTATCTGTAAAGTATCACCCAGTTCACTAATTCTATAAGAGTCAAGACCAAGACTTTAAGGAGAGAAACTGTGGGAATATAAAGTGAGGGAAAAAATGCTTTCTCTCTAAGGAATCAACAAGGGGAAGAAAGGTCACATTGGCAGCTGAAGCAATGCTGTCTGTCATCAGATTTTATAATATGGTGTAAACATGGGGTCTATGGCACTGAACAAGCAGGGAATCGCTTATTACCTCCCAAAATAGACCAAATGCCAAGCAACTTTAACTGTCTTTGCCTCAGGAACTTTCTCCATTCTCTGGGAATGTACAGTTGCATTAAATTATTTAGAAACTTGAGTGTATCAAAAGACTAAGCCCTAGCGTGTTAGTTTAAAAAGGTTTGAATGAGAACTGCTTCAAATGAAGTTTGCTGTGTTCTCCACTTCATGTTTTGTAAAGAGTCCTCATATTAAATAGGGTACTGAATTATGAAAATAAACATAAAATTCTATTAAATGAGAAGATGAACTCAGAATGCATCAGTGAAAATCTTGCTTTTCATTGTCCTTTGAATTTAAAGTGGAAGAGCTATTTCCTAGTCAAAGTATGTCTACTCAGTGTCATTCTGCATGGGAGAATTGAAATGAAATTATAAATCTCCAAACAGATTTTATTACTGTGGAAAACCTGACAGAATCTTAACCAAGCAACAGAATTCTGCAGTGGCAAAGATCTATGCCAGCTCTATAGGATTCTAAAACAGTAATAAAAAGAAAAAGGAAGGAAAGAACTAATTGTATTTTTTTCCATTCATTCTTTATGTTTAGAAAATTAATGTTGATAATTCTTTTTAGATAATTTTAAATTACCTAAAGCAAAACTCTACAAGGAATAATTTGGCTTAAGAAAAAATTGTATTTAAAATAAGATATGTTTAATTTCCATTTTTAGACAAAAATATCCAAAATTCATACTTTATTTTCTTCTAAATGAGAAGATAGTTTCTTCTAAAAAGAGAAATATGTTTCTTCAATATTCATATTCACACTTCCTTTGTCTCCCCTTCTCTTATCTACATTTCCTGCAATTTACTTGGCATAGTAATGCTTTTCCAAGCCTTGGCAATCATGTCAGATGGTAAAATAATTAAATTTATAATATTAATTTTATTATAATAATTATAACATAAATATAAAAATAAATATTAATTACATTAAATTAATTAAATATGGAGAGATTTTTCAATAATTAAGAGCATGTATTGTTCAGGCAGAGAATTAAAATTTAGTCTCCATTAGCCACATCAAGCTCACAACTGCCTGTATCTCCAACACTAGTAGATATGAAGCCTTGTTCTGGCTTCTATGGGCATGGCATACATGTGTGAAAACCCACATAAGCGAACTCATATACATAATATAAAAACCCTAAAAATCAAATTTTATCTCGAATTTGATATGTGACATGTATGAAAAAATTGTTGCATAAGGAAGTTGGGAATAGAGAATAGAGCCTATGTTGCATAACTTTACTGATCCAATCTCAACTGTCAGTGGTGTATGCTTGTGGAGACAGTCAAATTTGAATCTCCTAGGTATGCAAGTAGCGGGAAGGAAAGGTGTTTCATTCAGTGCTGGTGTTTAATTTCCTTGGGAAACTCTAGGCATTTCCTGTATGACATTCAACATCCATGAGATCTACCTATATCCTTGACACTAATTTGCTTTACTTAAAGTCAATTGATTATAAATTTTAAACCAAGATAGCTTCATAGGAACACCTAACAACATTTAATTTACTACCTGGGTGCCATAGCCTGCCCAGTTTGAATTACAAACAATAATCATTATGTATAATATCATAATTATTTACACTTGATAAATATTTTTGATAAAATTTTGATAAAATCAATTCATTGAAAAATATAACATGGAATAAACTTATTTTAAATAATATGAGAAATATTTTAAATACATTATTATGTATGTTAAGATATAAACTATTTAAGGTTTGGAAATTCAACAAACAAGAAAATTAATTGCTCTATTCAAATAGTCTTTCTGTTTTTTCATGATAACACAGACAAAGCTAATTTTCTTTTATTTCATTTAATATACAGAGGCCTTTGTAAGAGAGCACTTTCTTCAATAATAACATATTTTTAGAGACTTTATCTCTAGCCTCTGATATAGTATAAAATAATCATTCAAGCATTTCTGATCACATTGTGATACTTTGACAGTTAATATGACTCAACAATAGAAATAGAAAAGATACATGAAGGAATTATAAGAACCTACATTCCCAACTCTTTTTTCTTCAGTAACTTATAGATCATATTCTTCCTATATATTTTCCATATATGATAACTGATCTATTGAAAGGAGGATGGTTGTACACAGTGCCATAAATAATGAGTTGAGATTGATGTTTACAAGCCTGAACTGAAGACTTAGTCACCAGCATCCCACTGTCCTACCTTTTAAAAAATGCACAAGTGTACAAGTAGGCATTCGCTCTAGGCCAAAGCAAGTGTATAATATAGACAAATATAGATAAGTCATGGGAAAGAAATATCAATAGTTTAATATGAGTGAATCATTATCTTACTTCATATTTTAGATGCTTTAAAAATCATTTATCTAAGCCAGGTAGTGGTGGCACACGCCTTTAATCCCAGTACTTGGGAAGCAGAGATAGAAGGATTTCTGTGTTCAAGGCCAGCCTGGTCTACAGAGTGAGTTCCAGGACAGCCAGGGCTATACAGAGAAACCCTGTCTCGAAAAACAAAAAAACAAAAACAAAAACAAAAACAAAACCAACCAACCAAACAAACAAACAAAAAAAAAACTACACTTATATTCATAGTAGGGCAATATGCAGATTTTTAAAACGCACAATTTAGATGTTTTGACACATCAGAATATTATTATTGATCAACTTCAGAATCTGCTGTCTTCTTGCCATTTTCAGAACCACTGATCCCACAAGTGGGTTTGATTTCTGATAGTAAGATTATATGTGTTCTGTTTCTCAAATAATAACCATATCATAATTTATTATTAATCAGTTACTCATTGAGATGAACTCTACACCTGATGCAAAATTAGTCATGTTACACATTGGTTTATTTTTGAAGTAGAATTGATTGATGATATACTGCCATTGCATGTGGAATTTACATGTTCATACAGTTTGTGTAGCTGTGGTATGTCATTCAATATGTGTAAGTTTTAGATTATTTCTCAGAGCCTTTCAGCTGAGCAATTTCCTGACATTCCTTACATAGTCTCAATTTGTTACTGTCTCCATTTGTAATAGTTACTTTAACTATTTCTGATCTATACCTATTTTTATTTAATGAGGGCCTTAGGTATTAATTTTGCCAATTCTGTGCTTAATATAGGAAGAATATACTTTGCCCTAATGTGATTCACAAAGAGTTTATAGTGTAAAAATAGAGAAGTAAATCTCTCCTGTTTTTATCAAATTATGTGTAAAAGCATCCTAAAGTCAATTATTCTTTATTCATTCTGAGTTTAATACTAGGAGAGAATTAACAACCTTGTTTCTGAAGCAAACTTGGGAAGAATTATATAATTTTCAAGAACGTGCTATAGCTCACCTTGTAGCTTCCAGGTATGAAATATGTCAGAAATTATAGCCTTTTATTCTTTTATTTTCAAGAAAGATATTGATACAAATTACAAAAACATTTAATCTTACCCCACCATTTAATTTTATCTTCAAAGTAGTCTATGATCTAATGAGGAGACATGTCTAATGACTCCAGGGTCCCTACAATGATTAGTTGTTTTAGAACCTTAAGACGTACCCATGCAATGACTTAGGAAATGGTGTCCTTCCAGAATGAACAGCACAGGGTTAGTGGTTAACTCAGATGCCTTCTGAGTTTATTATGCATTGTGAGTTTTATGTTTTCCAAGCTCAGACAAATGGTCAGATGGTCTTTATACTTCTGCACCTCTCTCATAGAAAAACAGCACAGCCTTAGATCTCTACATGTCTAGAGATATCTCTATCAGGGATCTCCAATGACACATCTTCTTCAGAAATATCCCCTAATACGTAAAAGAACAGAAAGAAACCCAAGCCCGTCCCTTAACATAAGATGCTGTAGGCCAGTGACTCATGCTTGGCAACTTTAACACTATAAAATCCACTATGAAAAGTTCAGTTTCTTTAGATTTCTGGCAATGTCTTAACAAAGTAGCAGATCCTAGAAATATTGAATTTAAAGAAATTTCAGGTCTAGCATGGCCTAGGTGGGGACAGAGCAATAGGGTTCTTGGTGCTGGGACAGGGCCAACAGATATGGACTTCCATGAGTATCAAAGGCTGCCATGGCATAAGTCTTGTTAGTATAATAATGTACATATTTTACATTCCTCCTTTAAGGAACATCCTTTAGAATTAATGAGTCCATGATAATCAGTCAGAAAAGCAATTGTGTGACTAATCTCACAGCAAAGGTAAATTCTGGGACCTTCAAGACTGCCCTTAAGGCTATAGAAAATAATTCTAGGAATATGAGTCTGAAAATATATAATTTCTCAACTGTGCAAAAATATAAGGATGCAATATGAATTGTATTAGGGTATTCAACAGATCTTAGGAAAAGAGGCAACTGCATTAAAAAGCCAGCTTTTCAGAAAGTTACAAAGGCAGGCAGATTCCAGAGTTCAAGGTCAGCCTGGGACAAAGCAATGATAGGCCCAGGTATGGTAGAAATGGTAATTTCAAGACAAGCTCTCAACCAGCTAAAGTCTGTGCTTAACAGAGACAGGCAGGTCTCAGAATTCTTTTGCAATCTTAAAAGAAAATGTGTGCTTGCTGTTTCCTAAGAATTAAGGGTATGGGGTAAAGGAATGCTGAGTTATAGTATAATCAAAAGGAAACCTAAAGTAAATTACTGGATTAATATGTAAAATAAATGACTGGGCTTATAATCTACAGGAAATGAGCTACGCAGAAAATTCTTTTAGAATAGTAAGAGAGAACTACTTGGAGAACTGCATCTAGCAGAGCACACACACACACACACACACACACACACACACACACACACACACACACACACACAAAAAGAGAGAGAGAGAGAGAGAGAGAGAGAGA
>JADRCD010186996.1:17378-28087 GCA_019843815.1 Montemys delectorum | reverse complement strand
TCTCTCTCTCTCTCTCTCTCTCTCTCTCTCTCTCTCTCTCTCTCTCTTTTCTTTTTAAAATTAGGGTTATTTTAGGAATAAATTTGTGTCATATCAATTATTCAAGGCACCCTTTAGCCTCTGATTTCCTCCGTTTCCCCTGTAGCTTAAGGGACATTTGGGTTTTCGTGTTTATTTCTGTTTCCTGCCACAAATAAATGGAATGAAAGCAGATCCACGAGGAAGAAATGAAGTTCCAACGTTCTGCTCAACATTTTTTTTTTTTTTTTTTGCTTTGTTTTGCTTACCTATCATTTCACGATTTTTGGAATTTTGAAGATGTGTGTGTGTGGGTGATTTAAAGTAGATCCTCCATACCACTAAGCCAAGGGGTCTTGGGGAACATAAATATTTTGTTTTCTGTGTTGTCATTGAACTTGTGTACATTTCTCTCCAAGATTCCAGGGGACAACCACTTTTATTATAACCTTTCCCCTCATGTAGTAAACGTCATCAGGTACCTTGAGCATTCCAAAGTGAGAAGGAATGTGCTCCAACTACTGCGATAGATGGTTGAAATCTTAGCCATCACTGGATCCTTTAGCCTGGATTAACTAAGTGTTAGAGGAAATTGAAAGAAAGGCATCCCAGAGGAGGTGCATAGATACTGCAGGAGAAGCGCCATGTGGGCGTTGCTCCGGTTGGTTGGTCATTGGAGGGAGGGCACAGGCCGTGGGGCTTCAGTTGTGTTTTGAATTCAGAGAAGTAAGAGAGTATAAGGTGTTATAGGAAGAGGCTGCATAGGAGTCCTGCGTTTTAGAAAGGGTGTGGTGGAGAAAGTAACTCTGCCTCTCTTAATTGCTTGACTTGCATTAGAGTCAATTAATATAATAAGTGAAATGTCATAATGTATCTGCTACTGCGTGTTTACGCTGCCTCTTTACATTCCCGTGTTTTCAGCCCTTAGGACCTACTTGTTACATGCTCTGCTCATCATCAACCCTGGCTTTTCTTTCATGCTAGGGAAATAGTAATTCTTATTTGCAGCTAAGACATGCCGAAATGTCTTAAATTTATTTATCCTTTTGCTAGTAGCTAGATGTCTTAGTTACTTTTTTATTGCTGTGATAAAATACTTTGGCAAGCAACGAAAGGGAGGAAAGGGTTTATTTTGGTTTGCAGTTCCAAAGGGTTGTCATGGCAGAGAAGACCCGGCTCTCCAACCTTAAGACTTTACAGTGTTTCTCAACAGTATCACCAGATGTGGACCAAGCGAATCTCTGGGGGATTCTTCCCATTTAAACCACACACCAAGAGGAGGATGGGGGTGGCTTTTCACAAGCCGGGTGTCATGGCCGGTCCTCACCTCAGCGTAGTCTGCATCGGCTAGTTCTTTCACCCTTTGCCCATCCTTGGGCACGTGTTCTGTCTTCTCTTGAGGAGTTCGGGTCAGCTCAGCTGCAGATACGAGAGTCGTGCCAAGACAAGGATGGTTCAAAGGAAACCACGAGTTCTCCTCATTCCTGCTGATCTTCAGGAAGTTTCTTTTATATTCAGTTTTGTCAAATGATTTCAAACTTGAAGTGCTGGGAAGTCTTTACGTGTTGATCCAGATGATTGGGCAGAATCTATGTGAAGGAAATTAAGCCATTCTGTTATCTACACGTCTGCATTCATTGCAGTATTCATTTACAGTAGGCAGGACAAGTGTCAGGGAGAAACGGATAAAGAAAACTTAGTATGCGCTCATGCGTGCACGCGCATGCAAACCCATACCCGTACCCACGCCCACCCCCACACGAATGAACTTGAAATACCTTATGCTAAGTGAAGTCAGCCACTACACTGTGTGAAAGGGAGCTAGTGCATGGTTATCGTATATATACATGGTATGTGGAGTTTAAGAAGGTCAACTCTTGAAACAAAACAGAATGGTTGTTCTTGGGGACTAGAGGGTACCGGAAGGTACATGGTTTCACTTACGGAGGATAAGTCAGGCAGAGATAATGTTTGTGGGGGACTATGTGTAATAATGTGTGAAACAAAGCGCTCTGAAGGAGTGAAGTGGTAGAATCAGTGTGTGAGTCAGGGTGTTTGTAGTGATTGGTTTACACTGTGCACATGTGGTCCGCCCTCCTGTTCTACACCTGTTACAGTTTGGATCTAGACCGTGCTCTATAGGTCTGGCTGTGGTGGGGCTCCTCGGAGGTAGAGCTTTACACCGCAGAGGCTTCCTCAGAGAACTTCAGTGGAAGTGGGACCTAGCTTCTCCTACCTTTCTTTTTATTTAGTTTACATGTGCTTGTGCACATTTGTGTGTGTAGGGGTACACACACGCACACACACACACACACACACACACAGAGGCCAGAGGTCAATATCAGGTACCCTTTTCAATCACCTTCTATCTTTTTTTTTTTTTGGCTTTTTGGTTTTTTGAGACAGGGTTTCTCTGTGTAGCCCTGGCTGTCCTGGAACTCACTCTGTAGACCAGGCTGGCCTCGGAACTCAGAAATCCGCCTATCCCTGCCTCCCGAGTGCTGGGATTAAAGGCGTGCGCCACCACTGCCTGGCCTCTTCCTTATTTTTTGACTGGCTCTTTCACTGCACCTGGAGCTCACTGACTGAGCCAGACAGGCTGGCTGGTATATTCTAGCACGTTCCTGTCTCTGCTTCCCTAGAGCTTGGATTCCTGGCTTTTAGTGGGTGCTGGTGATCTGACCTCAGGCCGTATGCTTGCACAGCACACAGGCACTCTTGCTAGCTGAGCTCTCCTCAGCGCCCTCCCTTGTTTTGGTTTTCTGGTCATGTGATGAGTGGCTTCTTCCCACAAGCACCCCAGTCATTCTACCCGCCCCAGAGCCACAGGGCCAGCGGATCGGGCCCCAGAGCCACAGGGCCAGCTGATCCGGCACAGCAGCTGCTAGGATGCTGAGATAAAGCCCTGATCTCTGTACATATTGACTTGTCTTTGGTATTGTTTTGTTGCTGTTATACTAATGGAAAGCTGAAATACAACTTTTGTTTGTCAATTAGACCTCCATAAAGGTAGGTGTCGGGTGGGGAGTTAGAAGGACTCAGACCGTCTGAGCCTTCCCTTTTAGATAAGTACAGCTGGTATGGTTTTCCCATGGTAGTTTTCCTTTCTTAAATCAGGAACATACGTTTAGGGAAGGTTTTGAAAAATGTTTTCAGATGTTGTATCATGATTTTTTTTTTTTTCATCCACGATCATTTTCTCATTTGTAGGTTCCTCTTCCTTTTGTTTAGTTTAGATAATTACTTAGATAACTTAGGAATGTTCTAGTAGCATCACACATCACCAGAGATGGATTCTTTCTTTTTTCTTTATATATATTGATTTATCTTTGAGATGGGCCTCACATCATGGTCTTCCTGCTACAGCCTCCTGAGTGCTGGGGTAAAGGCCTGAAGCCCTATGTGTGACTGCATAGGAGTCCTTTGGGTATCGTCACAAAAAGCATTCTTTTGGTCCCAAGTTTCTAATGTCACCCAGGACCGCTCTGTGTCTGCTTATAAAACCTTTCAGAAGATATTCTGAGTTTCTCTGGAAGATTCTAAATAGTTGTAAACGTAAATTACAAATCATTAAAATGCAAATAAAACCCCCATAAACTCCAATTCCGAGAACTCTCCACTATCTGACTGAACAAACGCTCTACTGATTTCTGGTTCCTGGAGCAGCAGTTCTGCTGTTGAGGACCTTGCTCTGGCTGTAAATCACACAGCCTTCTCAGAAGGGCACATCTGCGTGTGATTGCCCTGGTATGCATGAGCTTGGTCAGCTGGGAAATCCTGTGTGTGTGTCAAAGCAGTCCTGTGTCATTTTTTAACCTATAAATGACCATTGATTATTACACCTGATAAATGGAGAAGTTTGAAGGGCATTTCAAACACGGCGGGGGGGGGGGGGGAAGCTTGTATTCTCATGATTGTTGTCTTAAGGAAAATGGTGGCACGGAGAACTTACCTGCCTGAGGTTTCCTCATGTTTCCTTAGATGGAGAATTACCATGCACTACTGTTATGATCCAAAGAGTGTTCATTTCCATTAGAGTTGCTGAAGGCGGGGAATCCAAGGTATATTTAAGCCGGGAGCTGGAACATTGTTTTTCTGTATGAGTGAATGCTAACATCTATGTGGTGTGGACATCGATGGATTGTGCATTAACAGTTTATATCTCTTCTCATTCTTTTTTTTTTTTTTTTTTTAAAGGTCTTCACATTTTTATTCTTTGTACACAAAGACTAGCATGATCGGTTCCTCTTGGTAGACAGTCGAATAACCAATTCAGGTCGCTTAGTCCGACTTAATGAAGCCTATGTCCTTCGCGTACTGACGGAAGCACTGACGGCACGTGGTCAGCCCTATCACGTGGTCAGCCCTATTTGCGGATCAGACCATGGCGGTTAGAGCAGACGCGGCAAGAGCGAGAACCCTGGCTGAACTTCCGTGGGTGTCTCCAGTAGAGCTGCTGGTGACCCATCTTGACTTCGGACGCCCAACGAGGGGAAAAGGAGCGAGCTGCTCTCCTCTCAATCTTAATGGTGCTATCTCCTTAGCCTTCTCTTTCTTACGTTGTTCTAGATCCTCTTAGCCACAAAATCAGTGCCGAGGGTGTCTCATTGTTGGCTAACATTATGAGTGCTTTCACTTGCTCAGAGATGCCCCCTCCTTCCGTCTCTGCATTGGAGTAGTGAGACAGACAGACAGACAGACAGACAGACAGATGATGTTCTTTGTTCCTTTTCTTCTTGACATAGAAGATCTAGTGGGTGTTCATGGTCACTAAGCTGGTCATTGCCATTGACCACCAGGCACCTCTTATATTTGTGTATCCGTGTGTGGGAGGGTGATCCTTTGGCACAGTGTTCCTCCAAGTCACAGCTTGACTGCTGCATTTGTACGGTGTGTGTGTGTGTGTGTGTGTGTGTGTGTGTGTGTTGAACTCATGGGCACACATTCAGGTGTCACTCTTCAGGTGGCATTCTCCTTTTATTTTCCTGAGTTAGGACCTTCTACTTTCTGGAACTCACCCAGTAGGCTAGAGTGGCTGGTGGGGGCTCCTCAGCCATCCTGCCTCTTGCCTTCTCAGCATCGGCATCACAAGTACCAGGTACCAGTGTGCCTAGCTTTTCTCACACAGGCTTTGGGGATTGGAATCAAGTCCTCACGCTACCTACCGTGGGACTCTCTTCCCAGATCGTATTTCATAGATTTGCTCACACTGATTAGAGCGAACGAGGAAGGCTTTCTTCTCCTGAGCTTGCCTTTCAGGTGAAAGGAGCTTTTTCCTATGACACCATCGTCAGATGGCCACACAACTGCCCACCTCGTGTTGTCCAGAACTGTGTATATTCTTATGCTTTATAATAGCACGTGGCGACTGTTGAACACGGTTGGTGTTCTGTTAGCGAGAGAGTGAGTGGCAGGATGCGGGGGTTGAAAACACGGAGGGTACCTCGGAACGCTAGTCTTATGGCTTTATTTGGTTACAATCCTTCCGAAATAACTGGCCACATAAAACTATCGTACCTCATCTGGCTTTACTTAATTCTTTTCAGTTTTAGTTATTAAAATGATAAAGAGCAGCCTTTATTGTGTTCCAAAGGAGAGGCTGGCTGTAATTTCATCTGCAGTGATTGCTGTTGAGTATGTTCCGCTATCTTAACGAGTGTTACAAGTTAGGTAAAAGCCGTGCTAAGTCGGTTTCACACATGCCTAAAAAATAAAATTAAAAAGCAAAAAGCTAAGGCAAAGCCCTGCCGTTCCAGAGTCTTTTCTAGTCAATGGGACTCAGTCAGTGAGGGAGCTTGCTGTCTGACCAGATCAGAAGCTCTGACAGGGGGGCCCCTGAAGTACAAGTCAGATGTGGAACTCGGGGCTTTTATTAGGGGATGGCCGTGGAGAGGGAGGTGACGATGGAGAGATGCACATGCATCCTGCTTGTCCAATTTCCATGCTTCTTATTGTGTGTAGGTTTTGTTTTAAAGATTTATGTATTTGTTTTTTAACATTTTGGTTTTTTGAGACGAGGTTTCTCTGTGTAATAGCTCTGGCTATCCTAGAGCTTGCTCTGTAGATCAGTCTGGCTTCAAGCTCACAGAGCGCCCCCCCCCCCCCCCCCCCCCCGCGCCTCTGCTTACTGAGTGCCCGTCAAGAGTGATTTTTACTTAGGTGTCTGTGTGGGTCTGCAGAGAGTGCATAGAATCCCCTGGAACTGTGCGACTGGCTGCTATGAGCCCTTGATGTTAGTGCATGGAACCAGTGGACCATTAACCTGGGAGTGATCTCTCTCACCTCTTGTTTTTGTTTCTTTAAGACAGGGTCTCCTGAACTCACTGTGTACCTGAGGATGGTCTTGAACTCCTGATCTTCCTGCCTCTACCTCCCAAAAGCTGGGGTTGGAAGTATGTGCTGCCACACCCAGTTCTGAACAGCACTTTATGATGTCTAATTAGTATATTCAGGAAAGATCTCGTCACTTTAATGAGGAAGGAAAAAAGACACTTTATTATTCAAGTCACTTTGAAACGAGTTAATTCCTGCCCTTCTTTCCCTCTGGATTTGTTTTTATGTTTTTTAGTGTGGAGATGTTTGTGCATGCTAAGCCTACACTTTAACACTGAGCTATACCTCCAGACTCTTCCTGCTTTTTCAAAACACCCGTGCCATAGGTGTTCCCAAATCCCCGTTCTCAAAGTAGCCGCTCAGGCTTTGTGAATATACCGTAGGTTTTAGTTTCCCTAATATAAAATACCGATACTTTAACATAAGTAGTCATTAATACAGAAAGAGGATCTGTTTTTTTTTTGTTTTTTTTTTGTTTTGTTTTGTTTTTTTTGTTTTTGGTTTTTCAAGACAGGGTTTCTCTGTATATCCTTGGCTGTCCTGGAACTCACTCTGTAGACCAGGCTGGCCTCGAACTCAGAAATCCGCCTGCCTCTGCCTCCCGAGTGCTGGGATTAAAGGCGTGCGCCACCACCGCCCGGCCAGAAAGAGAATCTTTAAGGAATACATGAAATAGGTTGGGAGAGAAGATCAATGGTAGAGCACCGCATGTCCTGGGCTCAGTGCCTACCACCACTGACCTAATGGTGACACACCTAAGCTTTGGATCACATCAGAGTGACTGATGAGCTCTGCTGCCCCTCAGCTCAGTCGGCCTCCAGTACACACGCCTACAGTATGGATGCTTTCTTCTTACATAATTAAAATCATATCATTTGTATTGTTCTGCAGCTGGGATTCCATCCCCCACCCCCTTCTCATCTCAGCACACAGAAATTGTGTTTTGTTTTGTTTTAGCATAGGATGGGACTACTAGCCTCCTCCAAGGATTTTCATTTTATTTTTATATTTGTTTACTTTGTGTGTGTGTGTGTCTGTGTGCCAGTGTGTCATAATGCACACGAGAAGGTCAGAAGACAACTTGTTGGGACTTTCTTCTCTTCTGGAACATGAGTCCCAGAGATTGGACTTGGATTGTCAGACTTGGAGGCAAGGGCTACCCACTGAGCAATCCTGCTGACTTTCTTCCGGATTAAGTGTTTATGTATGTGTGTGTGCGTGCGTGCATGCATGCATGCATGTGTGGACATATGAAGACATAGCCTTCCTTCTAAGTGTACTTTCACATCTATTTCACCAACAGTGGAGCTACTGGATCTTTTAAAAGATCCTTTTTGTGGCTATGAAATGTGTTTCCTCACCTGTGGTCACTTGTGTATGTCTGAGCGTTTGAGAACAGAGTGTACATAAACTGGTGGTGAATTGCTGGTGATTTATGTGGTTTTTGTTTTGAACCTATGTGTTTTTAAGTTTGCATTGTGATGTCACATGTATCTCTGGACTCCGGGGGTGTGCTCTCATAGCAGTCTATTTCTGCCCTACCAGAAGCAGCAATTGATAAAGCTAAATTGACAGTAGTGTCAACATTTTGCAAAAGGTTAAGGACTAAAGGGCCTTTAAAAAAAATTACATCTTATTTACTTATTTATTATTTGTGTGCAAATATGGATGTGTGTGGTGCACCAGCCATGGCTTGTGTGTGGAAGTCAGAGGACAACTTACAAGAGTCCGTTCTTCCCTGCCTCATATGGGTCTCTTTGATCAAGCTCAGCTCTTCAGACTTGGTGGCAAGTACCTCTAACCACTGAGCTATCTCTGAATCAAGACCAGTGATCCTTCAGAGATCCTTAAGGGCTCTGTGGTGGATGCCACCAGACTGGACTTGGGACTGTAACAGGTGAGGAAAGCCCAGGTGTTGTAGCTTCAGAGTGAAAGGCGGAGGTGTCCTACCCTCTAGAACAGAATTTCACTGAGCAGTTTAATGGCTCCGTGCTTTGGGAAAGCAGATGAAGGGGAAACCCTTGAATCTCCGATGTTCCTCCCCAGGGCCAGGCGATGATCATCTGGCGGAGTTTCTGGGAATTCTTAGCTCACCACCATTGTAATGCTGCTCCCTTTTTGCTTAGGAAATTACCTGCTGGTGATTATTATAAATGGTGGTAATTAAACATTTCAGAAAGTGGAACATTCAGTATGTGGGTGTGTAATGATCTGGCGGGTGTTCATGTTTCTAGGATGTGAGGTCTATGGATAAACAATGGCCTTTTTGTCTGTTCCTTTAGAGGTGGGTGTTCCATCACTTACAGAATACGATGAATAATATGTGTCGTCCTGTGTGTTTCTCAATCCTTTACAAAAGTATCTCATTTATTATTATTGCCGTGTGTACGGTCATACAAGCACCAATGGCAGGCATATGGACATCAGAGGAACAATTTTGGGAGTTGGTTGTTTCCTTCCACATTATGGTCTGTCTGCCACATAAAGTGCTATTCCTAGCTTAATAAGGTGCAGGCCTCTGCTTTGAGAAGTTCCAGCAGTGCCACAGGAGGTACAGTGATCCAGATGGAGAGGTCGCATGTACATAGGGAGACCTTAGTACTGCATAATATGAGGGAGCGTGTCAGTCCAGGTCTTCTGGCTGATTCTAGTCAGAGGGAGGCAGCCTGGCTGATTCTAGTCAGAGGGAGGCAGCCTGGCTGATTCTAGTCAGAGGGAGGCAGCCTGGCTGATTCTAGTCAGAGGAAGGCAACCTCACATGGTGGGCAAAGGAGAGCTACCAAATAGAGCCTAGCCTAGATTGCAGAACTGTATGTAAATGCTTTTTTATTTTTAAAAGTCTTAATTCTAGAGTGATCTGTTATTGTAGCAACTGATGAATCAAGATACTCCTGTACCGGTGTGTTCATTTTAATAGCTCCTTGGCAACAGGTTGTATAGGTATGCTAGGAAAGTGCGGTATAAACGGTTGCTAACCTGAGATTAAATAAATTTGTCACTATATTTTATGCTGTTGACTAATGTAGTTACATCATGAGACCAGGAAAGCAATGACATAGCCATCAGAGACTTGGGAGTCACTGGATGTTATAACGAACAGTTTTCCACTGTAACTCTAATGATGTCTTAGGAATAATTGTTTGTGTTTCAACACAAAAATGACAACAGTTTAAATCCAAGCTGAAAGAAACACATGCAAGAAATATACTGCTTTTGAAATTGGCTGAATGTTTCCCCTTCTTCCCAGAGTCTGTTCCATTGGTTGTTTCCAGCAGCATGCCTTGGGAAGTGTACTTACCCAAATGTTTTCCCTCAAGCACACCGTTTCTCAAATCTGCCTGGAAGCCGCTTTCTTTAAAAAGTGAATAAGCTTAGGAAATAATTATTCCTCAAAGTACATAGAACTCCCAAGCAAGCCCTTGTTCTGAAGACAGATCTGATTCATTAAGAGGCATCAAGATAATTGTCACGATTTAAAAATTTAAAAGAGACTCTGGAGCCTTTGGCTCCAGTGTAAAACTTTCTGTTGCTTTCCTGGCATAATGCCTCTGGTTGGATATTTTGTGCTGTACATTGCTCCATTTTTGGGTTTTGTTTTGTATTTTTGTCCCCAGGACAGGAAACTGCAGAACAAAATATATTCACTTTGGTAACTAATACCGTCCCTGTGGTGACCCGCTCTTTTTTAAGTGATTATTAGTGAATAGAGCCCAACACTTGGAGACCATGCTCTGATGATGGGTGCCAGTGACCGGCCAGGGTTTTATTCTTCTGTCACAAAGACATTGTAAAACTAGGAATCACTATTTTGACACAAGGAGAACAACATTCACATTAACAATTGCATACTTTATTTCTCTCAGGAAATACTGTGCTTGGTTTTAATTAAAATTCTTGAAGCGTGCCGTCTTCACTAGGACACGCCCACCCGACTGTGCTCCCTCTTGGGATTAATTCAGGATTGTGTAAAAGTAGTTTTATAGAGAACTGTTTTCTCACTAGAGTGCGAGGCAGGCTTCTGCCTGAGTGCTGGATTAAAGTTGTGTGGCGCCAGTGGTTTTCCCTTTTTACCTGTGTTTCTTTACCTCATAGGCCTGGCTCCTTGACAGCGAAACTAAGTTTGAGATAATATATATTTTTAAACATTATCTTCCTCCCTCTCTTCTTCTCTCCCTAGGACCTTTCTACTGTTCTGTCACTTCACCCCTCCACCATGTATCTGTGGGCGTGTATGTGTGTGTGTGCGTGTATGTGTGTGTGCGTGTGCGTGTATGTGTGTGTGTGTGCGTGTGTGTGCGTGTGCGTGTGTGTGTGCGTGTGCGTGTTTGTGTGTGTGCGTGTGTGTGTGCGTGTGTGTG